>BQNB010103722.1:0-23973 GCA_026074375.1 Tanacetum coccineum | reverse complement strand
GTTTGACCTCTTCGGTCAAGCCTTAGGGTCTCTCCAACCCATGGCAATTTTTTTCATAGGTCAGATCTATGTCAATTTTTGCAAGTTCTTCTTTGGTGGATTTAAATCAAGTATGCTTAGTCAGACCTTGGACCCGAGACATAAGATTAGACAATACATGTACATGACATTACTATATGAGCTATAAAGGCATGTGTCTCATAAAACTAAGAGTTGCATTAACAATGCAATTAATGCACGTCGCTTACCTCTTGCCTTATTTGTTTACTAGTTGGTCAGACCTTTTGTAATAAGTGGGAGGTTAAGTTAGATCTTAGTCTTTTAGCAATTAATTAGGTAGTTAACTCTATTAAGAATTTAATTATCGAAAATACAAAATTGAACTTTCTATGTTCTGTTTAATTGTGTTTTGCAACATAATTCGTAAACGAAAGTTTGTTTTCTTTAAAAAGACACATAGTCTCTTTTTCGAGTATGAAAAGGTGAGACTTACTTCTATCTATACTCATTGGTTAACAAGAATAAGATAGGATTATAATTGAAAATTTTCAATTACAATTAAACACATAGAAATATTTTGTCTATAGCTACCAAAATAAATTACATCTTGCATTTTCCACGATGTATGAGTTTAAACCGCAATGAGTAAAGAAATTACTAGCATATCTGCTAGGTATTTTTCTTAGACTCATATTATTCCTAAAGGTGCTAAATACCCTTGTGGCTATGCAGACAATAAGGAGGAATTGCATACTGAATATTCAAGTTAAAAGAAAGCATAAATGGCTAGTCCCTCATCTACATAAGTACATTGCTACTTGTTTTATTTTAAAAAGCCAATTTACCGGTAAACTAACTACAGGCCCTTTATTTTATTTTACAATTAGGCCAAAATATACAACTAATCTATTCATGCTATAACATTATATATACACTAATATTTGATTAAGTAATTGTGATATTACTTCCAATAGGTTTTTTCATTCAAAAGCAGTTTGACTCAAGTTTCTATATTCTTGTGTTAAGAGGTGTACATTTGGGGGTGACAATGGAAGATAGGGTCGGAAATGGTCCAGGATTAACTCGGTGAAGCTGCACCGTACAACTAATTCAAAAATGGCTCGCTCTCTTTGGATAACCTGGATAAGAAAAACCTCATCCATTTGCCTGTTTTACCCTATAGCCAAATACCGTAAGTTACCGACACGACAGTCATTGTCATCTAGACCAAGTAACAGAGATAAATATTTTGGAGTGTTTAACCAGTAATATCTTTTTCTTGTAAAACTGTAAGGAAATACATATGTTTCATATATAGAGAAGTGACAAACTTCATCTTTTGGATAAGTTAAAAAACATTTACTACAACCTTGTACAACAACCAATATACAAACTAAAAAGAAACACAACCAATAAATTTAAAATTCACATCTAACTAAAGCGAAATATACACCTTTGATATTTGGAATCAAGTTGAGACTGTGACCAACATGACTTGTTATTCTTTCCTTATGTGTATCAAAGCATCTACTAGAATTATTGGTTTGAGGCTTTATTTTGTACAAGCAACGCATGTGATTAAAGTTGTTAAGGTAAAATACCGTACCTTGAGTTTAGGGTGCGTTCCCTCGACTCTTGGTGAAGTATCCTCTTGAATTTCCTGAAAGTAAGAAAGAATACCCGTTAACTCGCCCCGGGTGTTGACCCAGGACCAAGCTCGGGTGTGAGAGTAAGTATGTGAGTATGAGCCGAAGGGGCTATATGTGGGAGCCGAGGAGGCTATAGTAATAAATGTGTGTGTGTGTGTGTGCAGTAAATGCTGTGCTTTGAATAGTAAATACGGGGGTATTTATACTAGTCGAAACACTGTAGAGATGTACGGTTTCTGGCATGTAGGTGACGACCCTTTCGTCATGTCTCTATCGCCTGTGTCTTAGATGGTGACATCTCTTTAGTTGACGTCATAGTTTATCGTGTAGTCACTATCTTTCTGTGTTTATGGTGACGTTATCTCTTTGATGACGTTGTCCTGTAGATCTCTGAAATGAAGTCAGCGCTTTGTTGTTTACTAGGCTGACGTCCCGTACCCGTTTGGAACTTCATGACCCGTTCGGACCCTTGTGGCCCTTTCGGACTTGAATAGCTTGCTTGGTCTGGAATGATTCGATTGGGCTTGAGTGGTTCGCTTGGGCTTTGTATGGCCCATTCGGGCTATTAGCCTGTCCGGCATATACGCGGAGAAAAGTTTTGACTGATTTTCTGAATTGTTACTTGTATATCTTATACTTTTATTTCAAAGAATATTTGTATTTATATGCCACTATGTTACTAAAGTTCCACCTTTATAATGTAAAGTAAAAGTAAACTTGAAATGCTTCTGATTCCTAATTAACTATATAAATTTGTAAGTTTGATTTAGCAACTGTTTATGTATAACATAAATAGCATTGTTTAATGGTTTATTATTATAGCCATGGTTGTAATTCAGTTTATTAGGTGGCTCATATATAGCTAAAATCAAATACCAAATTTAGTTTATTGACTAACTGATAAATTATATACGTAGTAGTAGACTGAAGTTTCTCATGTTCATGTTATATTAACATGAGTAAAGCGAGTCTTTGACATGTGATATTAATAATGGTACCCGATGTGTGAGAATGCTTCACAACAAGATGTTGCAGGTTCAAGTTGGTTGTAAGTTCAAGTTCTGGTAAAACATGTCAAAAAAGGTTTGTTGTTAGTAGCCGCTTAAAAAAACGAGTCTTTCACTTAGATGTAAAAATTATATAACGATAACCAGTGGTTGTCTTGTACCTTATTCTTTTATAGTATTAGGAACAATATGTTACTTGGGTTGTAAAATTTCTGGATGAATATTGATATATACGAGTAATGAGGCTCCGCGTGTTGCGGAGGGCGTTTTCGAGCACATGTATTGGTTATGAGTACCGTACGCTAATTTGGTGGTGATGAGCAAAATATGAAACATAATTTCGTATAAAATCGGGACCTATTATCACATATGAGAGTTATCACAAATTTTAACAAAAAGGAGTAAAAGCTATTCAATAGCAACGTACTTTACAAATTTTTGCCGACTTGAAATAGTTACTTTTTTATTTTATTTTTTTGAACGGTAATTTTATATTTAAAGATAGCAAGAAGCTACAAGAAACGAACCATACAACCATAAAAGAAGCATATATCAAACTACCTAAAAAAACCTTAATTAGAACCACAACAAAGACACCTAAAAAGCTCCAAACCTTCAAAACACCTAAAAACAACCTGTCATTAATGAAAGACACCAAAACCCAAAAACCCCTTAAAAGAAACAAATTAAGATGCCGTTTGACGAAGCAATTTGAGAGCTTTAGAAGACCTTATTTCTTCTTTCCTCAAGCGAGTCTTTTTCCTTCCTAATTGACGGATTGAACCTTTTAGAGATGTTGGATGAGATTTTTGGATACTACTTGTTTGAGGTAGGTTGAATGACGCAAACCCCTCTCGAATTTCTTTAGTAGACATGTTTGGACGAAGCCCGCGAGAATATAATATTATCCTTTCCAAATCCAACTTGGTAGGCTTAGGTTTAAACCCAATATTATCCTCATCACAACACAAAGACCCGTTCTTTTCTTTTGTAGTATCACACAACTTGCTTTCCTTTTCTTTCCTATTATCATCTTCAAAATATAATGACAAATCATTTCCACTAGCATTTGAAAGCCTACTACAAGAGTCACGTGCCTCCTCATGCTTGTACTTTTTTAAGTCAAATTCAAATTTTGAATTTTCACCTTCTTTGACTGAGTCACGTGCCTCCTCAAGCTTGTACTTTAAGTCAAATTTAAATTTTGAATTTTCACCTTCTTTGGCTTGAGCGGGAAAACTCAAAGAAACATCTTCATTGGCTTTTGTGCTCTCGTCTTCTGTCGCAAAATCCTTTGTGATGGCTACCTTGTGAGCGTTGATGCATTTCATATCCATCCCCATTAGATCATTGATTTCTCCATAAATGCTATTAGAACCACTCTTGATGATGTGGCTTTCGATATCAATTTTAACATCCTCTTCAACACATCTTACATCATTAACTCTAGGTGAACCGTCTCCCTCTTTGTTTTGAATTCTATTGAAAATTTTGAACCACCCATATAGTTTACCTTACAATTTGTTGTGTTGAAAGACGACCATATTTATTGTAGTTCGAGAAGTGAACGGATAACAAAAGATTCATCGACCGAATGATTAAGTGATGATGAAAGGTTAACCATGGGTGATTGTTTCGATTTGGAAGGAACATCGAACACCCACTCGTCTCCCTTGCTTCCTTTTTTAGAGTCAGATACAGGTTTTTCAAACATAGCAATGTTTGCTCCTAATTCTATTTAGTCTGTTTTCAAGAGCACGGAGGCTGTCAACTCGGAAAAAACGAGCAAACCCGAACTTTCTACCTGCCTTACTCACCTTTCTAGCCACGTACAAATCTGCTATCTCTCCGACCTCTACAAACAATCCATGTAGATCGATTTTGTTCCAGTCCGGTGGAAAATTGGTAAAGAAAAAGTTGACCACGTTATGGCTAGGATCAAGATTTCCTTTTTCATATTCTTTACCCTCATCTTAGTTTTGTTCCAATATCACCAATGTGATGGGTTGTAATATTCTAATATTATAATATTATAATATCGTGGGTAAACATATTTTAGGGTAAAATAACATACCAACTACCAAGTCACCGACCTGCATTCAAAATTTGTTCCGATATCACTAAGATGGTAACCTAAAATTTTAAGATTTTAGCATGTGGAAAATAATTGTGCTACAATACCTGTAGTCGGTTACCATATTTACCAATATCAAAAAAATTTGAAAGTTGGTTGGTATTCTTTGTTAATAAAAAAGTAAAGGTTTCATGTCGATATAATTTCGATAGTACGTGGCTATTCTATAGCTTTTAACCAACCAAAAGAAACGCATATCCACAAATCCATTAAATAGCATACAAAGCAAAAGACAATAATATCGAGAACCCTCAACGCTTTCGAACATTTTTAGAATCCTACAAATTAGGACTTTTTACTTAGTCCATAGAATACAAAATATAATACTATAGGTTCTAAGATAACATAAAACATAAAGCTACCAACGACCATTTAGAGTTAAATGATGTATTCAAGTACAACAATGAACTCTAAGTTGTTTGCCAGGAATCGTAACAACTGTAAACAAAGTCTTAGAGTCTTAAAAGGGACTTGCATGAGTAGGCATAGGAAGTGCACATCTTAGCAACCTTTTTTGTTCGACCGGAGAAGTTTCAGTAAGAGATGATCCATATCTGAATGCATTCTCGTGTCTACATTGCATACTTTCACCTTGTGGTCCTTGTTACTTCGACGTAATAATCCAGCTAAGCCAACTATAAATAGTTCAAAGCCTTGTCATTCGGTGGTCTAGGCTTACACAACTTGCACCGCTTTATGAATGGCTTCTGGAGGTAGCTTATCAATATGGACATACTCTGTGACCTAAAACCCATTCCAGGCATCATTTAGAGCCTTTATATCGATTTCTTCCATCCTCCTCACTCCAAAATTTCCGCACTCAACTCATATTTTATGCACAACCTAATTACAAAATAGAACAATTTGTTAATAATTAGACCAATAATATTTATGCCTTGGGTGTATCAGGACGAAACCGTGATTGTTATTTATGTGTCACCTTTTTTGGCCACGCAGCCTAAACAGGTTACTGAATCATCATATCCAACCAACCACTATATGAATTCAATTTACAAAAACACGATATGAAGTATACGTAAATTTATACTAACATACACTAATGGTTGATAACGTAAAGTATTACCATTAAGAATAAAATCTTTACTCGTGCTGCCACGAATCTGCGTGACGAAAAGTTGTGCATGCGACGTACACAGAATTCCCACAACAATAACATCAAAGGTGAGCTGAAACATGAATTCAGATAAAAGAACATATCCCTGATGAGTTGTGGGACTCTAAAGACGATCGAAAAAGTTTAGGAACTCTAAAGATAAAAGAACACATTTCCATTTCGCTAAACAAATGTGGCTTGGCTAAAACCAAAACATAAGGATGATATTATAAAAAAATACAAATAAATATCCACATTAGATGCCATAAATTGTAACATCCCTAAACAAGCGTTGATTTTATATGCTTTATTTAAACTGTCTCCATAAGTGTTGATTTAGTAGGTACTATAAAGTGTATCTTCTTTGTCTTATAATAACAAAGCGAACAAAAGAGTTTAAGGCAGTTAAGTCCTAAACTGAGTGACGTAGAGGACCATAAATCCGCAAGCCAAAAACTTTAAGCATGATCGAAAAGATAATTTAAAGAATATTATTATCTACATCTTAAATAATTTGGAAAATTATAGAATTGGTAAACCTCCTAAGAAACCAAAAAAAAGTGCACGTTTGCTGGTGTTTTTCTTAGTAGGCTTGCCGATTGCTAAGGCGATTCAAATGCGATCGCATATTGGTCAGCCATATATCCATTTCGCACTACAAAACGGCAAACCCAAAACATAATCAGTGCCAAACAAAATACAGTTCACACCACTTATGAAATCGGCATTCATGACTTCAGCCAAATTAAATCATTGGTCGGGGTTTTCCATCTTGTGTGGTAAGTTAACATTTATGAAATCAGAACTTATAGCTAGAGATACCACATATCAATCATCATCGTCCATCGAATCAAGAATATTTGAATATAAACTCTGTTTGTAATTTTTATATTAAACAAATCAATTCAACAACTAAACATTATTTGTCTGCAATTTTGCAAAATTACAGTCTACCTGAAAGACATCCATATCTAAACATACCTTTTTAGTTATTCGAGATTATTCAAAAACATGCACACCAACGACTATGCAACAAAAAATAATAGCCCCGGAAACTAATTCTTAAAAAGCATTTAGAGTCCTTGATATAATGTTCACCTAATGCACAGTATAGCTTAAAATTAATTAATCGCGTGCATCAAGATACTTCTAAAATGCTGAACTGATATGATTGTTATTGTTCCCAAACTAATAAAAAATAAATAGGAAATTATATTAATAACTAATTACTTCCATCAAAAACTCAACACCCATATATTTGTATTCATAAAATGAAGTATACAAAGTTACATCAACAAAGCGAACGGCAGCATTTAAGGGCTTAGTTTATAAAAATATGTGTGTCTCGGCCCAGATATCATATTGGGTTCAAAACACACAGCAATTTATGCCACTCGTCTTTTTCCAATATAAAATCATGACTTTTCGGGTAACTGAATCATGGAATCATCATGGACTAACCATTTCCTATCTAAATGAATCTAATAAACCACTGAAATGATAAATCTTAATAACATAATGGATAATCATAAACATCAACAGTTGATCCCCAAACAGTAGTCAAAGAACATACCAAAACGATGTCGTTTGGCTGAGGGCAAAATAATAAACGGTATATATGTCATTACTATATAGCATCGTTACATCCCTTAAACGGGCGTCATTTTGCGTCCAGCTCTGTCTCAAACCATTCAACACTGACCTAAAGACTTCGTCATTTTGGAAATGCAAAAATGGTCTGACCCTTTAACTTGGTCGTTTAATTCAATATTGTGTATTTGCATTTTGCTCAGATATTATGTTGGTGTGGAAAAATACAGCTGTGTTTCGGCTCACCAAAACTATAACATAACGGTACATCATAATGTCTGCAAAAATTGGGTTGCCATTTATGCCCATCCAATTTTTTTGGAGCGCCAGGAATCGCGATTGGCGAGATAACCGAATCATCATAGCCAAGAAATTATCATCCAAATTATATCTACAAAGGAATGTGTTGTTTGATACGATTCCGGTATTAAACGGTCGAAACGAAACCTCAAACGATGTCGTTGTTGGTGGCCAATAACATATTGATTACACCCTTAAACGGCGTCATTTGTTTACCGTCTTTTAGCAATTCGAAAAATATGAAGAAAAAACTTACTTAAACAACCACAGTAATTTGGGTTCCAAGTTCTAAAGTTGCTTATATATGGGCTTAGATATTACATTGGCTGCAAAACTCGGTTGCATTTTGTGCTGCAAAGACAGTTACAATTTCTGCCACCCAGTTTTCGCGTAGCCAAAATTAGAACTAGCCGGATGACCAAATCATCATAGCCAAGCAAGAATTATACACAGTGGATCCACAAAACACCGCAAGATTACATATCCACCTCGTTCAATAAAATAAAAATAACAAACACCATGCACACAATCGAAAAGCTATATTGAAGAAAGTTATCAGCTACATTTTAAAGAACAACGGTACAAATACTATACTCCCAAATCACAAAACATATTTTAATGTAACTGATGAGGTGTCATTTTATACACTATTTAAGGGATATTTAACCCCCTAAATCATGCAAATATGCCCAAATTATGTGCTAAATCGTTTGTTTTTAGGTTTTTATCACTTGGATGGCATTTGGAGGAAATACACGTGACTTGGGCTCATTTGGAAAAGAAACAGACAAGATTACGACTCTACACCAAGAACCATTGACTGTTGTTGTATGGTTGTAAATTATAATTCAAGTTTTAAATTTATATTTTGCCGACTTAACCAAAAACAACACTTTAACGGGCAGTGTACCCGGTCGATGGTAGTTTCGTGGTAAGTAGGGTGTCGATCACTAAGAGTGAGAAACACTTTCAATTTATTAATACTTTGGTTTTTCTAATCTAAGTTAGTCTAATCTATGCTAAACCTATGTTAATTCCTAAATCTAATGGATAAGGGGGTTTTTAGTCTGAGAGACTGGCACAGGATTGGTGGGGACTAAAACCAATTCAAGACACTAAAACACACGCAAGCAAATTAACAGAAGATAAAAGAGCGGTCTAGCCAAATATAAGAAAAATGTATTAACCATTATTAATCCAATCAGAACGTTGGTTTGTTTATTTAGTGCAATAATTACTTATCTCGAGGCGGCATATCATTCTTAAGATTAAGGCGGTACTTCTTCCTTAAACCTAGACACGTAGAATTCTCTCACAATTAAACGAATCCGCATAAAGCATCCTTATTTGCTGATTATAATCTATCTTAGGGATTAAAGCAATTGTGATCTTGTTAAACCCTAGCTCATAGAGACTTTACCCACTTACTGCTTAACGACTCTTTATATACTAGTAGTCCACTGTTCGAGTCCTTACCAATGGAATAAGAACGTACTCGTTGATACCAAGGTCACCTTATGGCTCAACTAAGCTCACTAAACTAAAGGCAAATATAGGTCAATATTTGTGATCCTATGATTCTAGATATATAAATTGCAATATGGAGAGCTATCCCGGACTCTTAGCCCACGCTCAAACAACACCGAAGTTGCAGCGCATTATATATGTAGGACTAGACCCATTTGAATGATAGGTCGCATACTTAAGCACGTAAACAAGTATAAATTGATAAACATAAACAAGCAATCAATGATAAATTAAGAAATCAAGATAAACAAACCAAACATTAAGATCTTCATAATAAAGGCTAATACCCGAAGGTATTAGCCTTCAAACATCATAATCAATACAAGAGTAATAATTTAGCCAAGGTAAACTAATCGAGTTAACGAATGATACCAAAAACTGAACGATTACAAGAGTATAAGAAATTACACGTTGTCTCCTATGGAATTAATCGCGTTGCTCGACCTCTTCTGCTCTTTTTCTCCTCTGAAAATCGACTTTTGTGGTTTAGGTATCGAGAATATGATTTAGCACACTTAAAACTCGTTTTTGAGTTTTCTATTTATAGGGTCTGGAATATGGCTAATACGGCGTATCCAAAGTCTTGGATACGACGTATTGGGGATTTCTTAGAGTAGGGACCATGTTTGATATCTTCCAGAATATTTTATTTCCATATAGCTTGAATACGGCGTATTGCCTTCTTCTGGATACGGCGTATTGGATCTTGTTTCCTTCTTGGTCTTTGGTGAGTGCAGGCACAGATACGCCGTATCTTTCTTGATGGATACGGCGTATTGGTTTTCAGAACAGTAATCTTTAAATATCTTTGTTTAAGCTTCAGAATGCGTGCCTTTTAGTTAACTTTCACCAAGTACTCCATAATTACTGCAATTCTCAAATACAAACGATTAAGTAACAATTCTTTGCAATAATTATACAAAATGGGTTAATTACATGGGATAAATGATGCTATAAAAGTGATGTTATTTGATGTCATCAAATATCCCCCCACTTGAATTCTACTTGTCCTCAAGTAGCCTTTAGAAGTTTATGAAAATGTACCCCTAAGGATTTTTCCGTTTAAGCATTTATTTGATCTATTACAAGTACACAACCAAACACCTCACGAAATAGGAAGTTGAAAACACTCAAATAACTCAACTAATCTATGTGGTAACATGTAACTAATTCGCTCAATTGCTCGGTCGTGACGAGTATTCTATCATAGGCTTGGCAATGATACACATCTCCACCACTAGAGCTAAGGAGTAACAAGTTTATAAAGGTAAAATGGGTTTTTCTTATAAGGCTTAGGGTTGATCATTCTACAATCTTTCACCAAAAGTACCACACCAACAAGGAAGCTGAAGCACACATACATGGCCGTAACGACGGAATAGACATGTGTGTTCGATCACATCCTCATTCGAGTTTAACCAAGGATTAGGATGAAGAACGATATAGGGTAGGGATCTTCTAACTTTCACCAATAGTAATAAACCAACAAGGCAGATGAGACATGCATACATGGCCGTAACGACGGAATAGACATGCATGCTCGTACACATCCTCATTTGCGTAAAACCCATGGTTAATGATTAGGAAAGGGAAATAAATTGTTGTTAAATAAAAATTACAAAACAAATAGACTAGGTCCAAGATATAAGTTGCTAGACACTTTTTCCCGACCGTTACCATGATTAAGACACAACTATTTACACACGTCTTGATCATAGATCAAAAACAACAACCTGAGTTTGCGTTCCTGTAACGGTCAACTTCCCAATCATCTCATACTTTACATACTTTTACAAGACAAGTGGCGATATCTACTACTTTATACAATACTCTACATCGTTGACTTATAAGACTTATAAGACTTATCAACGAATAATCGATCCTTCATATAATTCCTTCGGTCTAAGCTTTTGCAAAACGATTATGTTCAAACTTTCCTCCTTTTTTGTTGCGATTTTTCTAATTTTTTTGATTTTTTTCACTACACTATACTACGAAACTCGGTGTAATTTCACCATCTTCACGATCATAATAACTCCGATAATTCCTTTGGTAATTCTTCATTCTTCAGACGTACCAATAATTGTGTTGGCAGTAAAAATACATGAGTTTTGACTACTTTATACATTCCCATTTGCAATACGCAAATTTCTTCTCAACCATACCAAAGATAGAAAATTAACACAAGACTCGAGAAATACATACTTTACACTTTAAGCAACTAGCAACTGATAAATGGACTTAATCTAACAGGATAGGCTAAGGTGTAAAGGTGTAACAAAACAGATAGTTGGTGTAATTCCTAAAGGATTGGCTCTATTGGTTTTTCTAGGGGCATCTTACTCTTTAGATAAGAGTAAACAAAGGGTTTATATGGGTATTTAACTAACCAGTGTAGTTAGTTAATAAAACAACATATAAAGACTTTTTGGGTGTAATTATAGAATTTTACCAATTTAAACAAGTTACTCCATCTAAATCCATAGTACTCATTATTGTGGTCTCGATTAGATATACCAAGCCAAGTTCTAAAGTCTACAACATCACCGGCACACTCATATTTTGTGGAATTTGGGTAGACATTTGGAAATAGATAAGGTTAAATCCTTACAATATCTAGCAAGAGTTATTGTGTGCGGGTTATATATCAAGTAATTTAACAAAAGTATGCTTGAAAAAAAAATTGAGCATAATTTAAGCATTTTAGTATGAAAAATAGGACAAGTATACATTCTAATTCACATCCCCCCACTTGAATTATACAACGTCCTCGTTGTATAGATAAAACATTAAAAATAGGAATTAAAAAGAATTAGAATGAGGAACTCTCCTGATATTTTGCTCGGTAGATTCTCCAAGTTAAGTTTATAAGCAAGAATGTGCATTGAACATGCGTTTGAATGCCAGCATGACTACAATCACACATAGGATTCCAGATGATTGATACTTCACCAACTTCATCGATTTCTTTTCAGCGAGGTCTTGTGGAAAATATAGGAAAAACATGCAAAATCCTATCTCAGGTATCTACGGTTAATTTAAATAAGCTAAATAAACTGTACAAGAAACCAATACGCTGTATCTATAAACTGGAATACGCCGTATAGAGAAACCTGTAAAAAGTATCTAAATACGGGTCAGTCTGTTGAATACGCCGTATCATGTGCATGAATACGCCGTATTGACATAACTGACAATAATGTTTAAAGTGCATAAAAATAAAGGACTGATAACGTCCAGACATTCAATACGCCATATGGTATAGAGCGGATACGCCGTATTGATGTCTGGGAAGACAGGCTCGATAAAAATAAATAACAATTCGGGTTGTCTCCCAGGAAACACTTTTCTTTCATCTAGTCTTAAAGTTAGACTTTTTCCTCCAGCTTCTTTCTTTACTCAGCTCTTGTTACCATCCATCCTTCGTCCATCATGCGAAAGATTTCTTGGTATGCTCGACATGCATCTTCGCTTGTACTCGTCAAATCTTCGTATTCATCTTCTTTAACAGCAACATACTCTTCGTCTTGTCCGAATGAATACTTGATCATCTCGAATCTTCTTACAGTGCAAACCGGCAATTCTTTAGTTGTATCATCAAATAATTCACATCTTTCTTCATCTTTTTCATCATGCTCATATTCCTTTTCATAACGATCACCGTTTGTATTTTCAAAGTTTTCCCAACTTTTCCAACCTTCATTATTCGATTCAACATCATCATTGATTAATCCTTCCATGATAGCTTTATTTCTTAAAGCTTTGTCTTTTAGCTTGCTATCTTTCCAAGCCTCGTACCATTCTAAATCTTGGTAATGGAGTGAGTTTCTAACTATGTAGGCTCCAGGCAAGTTTCCTCCATTACAATATCTATCTTCTCTCCAGCTACGGGTAGGCCACTCTGAACATCTATTTTTTATAATTAAATGGCTTACAACAATGCTTAACTGGTGTTGGTTCTTTCCATACTCCATTCTCTGTCCATGGTTTTTCATGCATCCATGGCACATCTTTATTCCACTCATAAATCCAATCATCCTTGTATTCGTCATAATTCTTAAATCCCTCAATATCTTTAGTAAGTACATCCGGGTCTATCTTGAGTAGGTAATTGAACTCTTTAAATTTTTCGCACAGCGGTGTTTCATAATCGAACAAGTTTGCTTCAATCCTAAAAATTTCACTAATTTCTTGTTCATATTGTGATCAGTTTCCTCAAGATCGGAAGTTTCTTCATTCGTAAGCTCAATTTCGTCACTTCCCAATTTCGAGTAGTCCCACAAATCTCCTTTAGTGAATATGTCTACGTTTTATAGTTCATAAACTTTGAGGCCAGCCAATTTTTGAACTTTTCGTTAGTGGGGTCCCACTTAATCATGGGGGTGATAATTTTGCAAGTGCGGGAAGGCGGGTAGTATTTTCTAAAAAAATAGCAGTTAAATCGACTCAACTAGTAATTGATCCTTTAATTCCATCAAACCATCTCCATGCATCTCCAGCCAATGAGATTAGGAAAAAAAAACAACTCTAAGTTTATCCTGATTCACATTCGGTAAATCAATTGGGTCAACAATTTTCAGGAAGTATTCGATATGCTCAACCGCGTCTTCTCCATTAGTTCCACTAAAGGCATTCTTGTGTAAATCATCAAGGAATTTTCCTTTCAGCTCATAGGCGTTCTTTCCATTAACCGTAATGCTTGTAATCCCTAAATAGTAATCTGCTTGGTCATCAGTCGTAAATCTTTTTATAGTTGATTTCTTTTCCTTATCTGCCATTCTAAAATCGACTAGCTCTTATAAGTACGATCTGTGACAAAGGTAAAAATATCAGCAGGATTTGCTCTGAAGAAAGATAGAAAAATTAAGCACGGAAATCAAATATGAAATCTTAGATTTTGATTCTGTATCAGATGATCAATATGTCGTATTCAATGGAACTGAATACGCCGTATTAACCTTTTTGAGCGAATACGCTGTATTGGATAGAAAGTTGGATACGCCGTATCCAATGGAAGTGGATACGCCGTATCGGTTTATCGACCAGAACAGTGTATTATGAAAAACAGTTAAATAAACAAACAATTAAAACACACAAATATACAAGCAAATATACAGAATTATACACTAATCTATATTACACTAATCTTAAGGGTTAGATCTAATCTAATGTTAAAAACCAAAATATCAAATAAAAATCAAGATTAATTTTAACTCTCCGGCAGCGGCGCCAAAAACTTGATGTGCTATCGTTGTATGGTTGTAAATTATAATTCAAGTTTTAAATTTATATTTTGCCGACTTAACCAAAAATAACACTTTAACGGGCAGTGTACCCGGTAGGTGGTAGTTTCGTGGTAAGTATGGTGTCGATCACTAAGAGTGAGAAACACTTTCAATTTATTAATACTTTGGTTTTTCTAATCTAAGTTAGTCTAATATATGCTAAACCTATGTTAATTCCTAAATCTAATGGATAAAGAGGGTTTTCAGTCTGAGAGACTGGCACATGTTTGGTGGGGACTAAAACTAATTCAAGACACTAAAACACACGCAAGCAAATTAAAAGAAGATAAAAGAGCGGTCTAGCCAAATATAAAAAAAGTGTATTAACCATTATTAATCCAATCAGAACGTTGGTTTGTTTATTTAGTGAAATGATTACTTATCTCGAGGCGGCATATCATTCTTAAGATTAAGGCGGTACTACTTCCTTAAACCTAGACACGTAGAATTCTGTCAGAATTAAACGCATCCGCATAAAGCATCCTTATTTGCTGATTATAATCTATCTTAGGGATTAAAGCGATTGTGATCTTGTTAAACCTTAGCTCATAGAGACTTTACCCACTTACTGCTTAACGGCTCTTTATATACTAGTAGTCCACTGTCCAAGTCCTTGCCAATGGAATAAGAACGTACTCGTTGATACCAAAGTCACCTTATGGCTCAACTAAGCTCACTAAACTAAAGGCAAAGATAGGTCAATAATTGTGATCCTATGATTCTAGATATATTAATTGCAATATGGAGAGCTATCCTAGACTCTTAGCCTACGCCCAAACAACACCGAAGTTGCAGCGCATTAAATATGTAGGACTAGACCCAGTTGAATGATGGGTCACATACTTAAGCACGTAAACAAGTATAAATTGATAAACATAAACAAGCAATCAATGATAAATTAAGAAATCGAGATAAATAAACCAAACATTAAGATCTTCATAATAAAGGCTAATACCCGAAGGTATTAGCCTTCAAACGTCATAATCAATACAAGAGTAATAATTTAGCCAAGGTAAACTAATCGAGTTAACGAATGATAGATACCAAAAATCGAGTGATTACTAGAGTATAGGAGATTAAAAGGTATTTCCTATAGAATTAATAGCTTTGCTTGACCTCTTCTGCTCTTCTTGCCTTCTCAAAATTAACTTTTGTGGTTAAGGTATCGAAAATATGATCAAGCACACTGAAAACCCGTTTTTAGGTCCTCTATTTATAGGGTCTGGAATTTGGTTGATACGGCGTATCGAGAGAGATGGGTACAGCGTATCAGGGGGTTCTTAGAGTAGGGACCACGTTCGATATCTTCCAGAATATTTTATTATTTTATATTGAATATGGCGTATAGAGTTCTCCTAGATACAGCGCATTAGACTTTATATCTTTGTGGTTTCTTATGAAGTGCAGGCACAGATACGCCGTATCTTCCTTGATGGATACGGCGTATAGGATGTCAGATTCAGTTTCTTCATATTTCTTCGTTTAAGCTTCAGAATGCGTGCCTTTTTGCTAATTTTCACCAAGTACTTTATAATTACTGCAATTCTCAAATACAAACGATTAAGTAACAATTCTTGCAATAATTATATAAAATGGGTTATTTACATGGTATAAATGATGTTATAAAAGTGACCATTATTTGATGTAATCAGCAGTACATTTTTTTTTAGACATCCAACTGACTAAACTTTAACCTAGAAAACTGTATTCCCTCCAGAAGGTGATTTAGTGTGTATCATGGCATCCGACATGATAAGCATTGAAAAAATGCGATTAGTTCAAAACCACAAATCCCTTCTAATATACCATATCCCATGTTTGATGGTTTCCCTTTTAAAGTTATCGAAAGATCCTTTAAACCTCTTTGAGGTGCTTTTCTGTTGGTCTTGCTTGATAACGTGCACAATAGCATACTGCTTTCACTAAGTCTAGTCTACTGGATGTCAGATACATGAGTGACCCAATCATACTTATGTATTTTATTTGTTACATTGGGTATTCATAACTCAAGTCTCACTAATTAGGTTAAATAATATCAGTGGAGTACCAAATGCTGTCACATTTATCCATACCAGCTTTTTTTTGATATCTCTAAAGCGTATTTGGCATGATTGATAAAGATGCCTCTTGGGGATTGGTGGATCTGAAGTCCTAAAAAGAATTTCATTTCCCCCATTAAGGACATCTCAAATCTACTGTGCATCATTTTTTCAAATCGTTTAGAGAATTTTGGGTTTGTAGACCCGAAAATTATGTCATCTACGTAAATTTGCACAAGTATAATGTCTTCCCTGTATCTCATCGTAAACAGAGTGGGGTCTATAGTACCTTTAGTAAAACCTTTGGATATCTGGAAATTTAAGAGTTCATCATACCAGGCTCTTAGAGCTTGCTTCAATCCATATAGATCTTTCCTTAGACGATAAACTTTTTCTTGATGATCAGGGTCAACGAACCCATCTGGTTGAGCAATATAAACCTCCTCCTTCAGCAGACCATTAATAAATGTCGTTTTAACGTCCATCTGGTAGATTAGAAAGGATTTGTGTGCTGCGTAGGAGACAAAAAGCCGAACAGATTCTAAGCGAGCAACTGGAGCAAAGGATTCCTCAAAATCAATACCCTCTTCCTTTGCATACCCTTATACACAATTCAAATGCTTTATTAACGAAAACAGTTTGATCTCATCCTTTTTTCTTCCATAACCACTTTAGCTTGATAACTTTCTTGCCAAATGGTTTATCGACGAGTTCCCAGACTTGTAGTCTATCGAATTGATGAAGCTCATCCTGTATTGCCTCGATCCATGCGGAATCAGCCATACCAATCCTTAATTTATTCTTTATTGTTTTTTTTCGGTTTCACTAAGTACTTTCAATACGTGAGCCGAACATACACATTTCTGGATCTGTTGCAAGTTGTCATCTTGTTTGCACTGGCTTGGATGGATTTCCACGAACTTGTTCTAGCGGGTGATCTTTAGTCCATCAGTGTTCAAATTTATGACGTTGGTAGAATGTATGCATGTTCGAATTATAAACATTACGTGAGGAAGAAATCACCACTTCTTGTACGTCAGTGAACAAATAGGGTTTGACCATAGGGTTCAAAATGTGCATCTGCTGCTTGATTATTGTTGTTTTCCTCAGCATGAACAGTTGTAGTTTGAGTAATTGGTTCTGTTGTAGGGTAAATATTCGATGTAGGTTGTGTGTCCTATTATTTAGAATTATCAGAAGGAGAAGAAGACTTGTTGACACTTAAAGTACCGTCAGTGAAGAATTCATCGTACAAGGGGCCGAAAAGAAGAACCAACTCTTGTTGTGATGGAGCTGTTGTATCTGCTGATGGAGAAACATTTTGTAGTTATGCCACGAGGCTAGAGTTGTCATAGTCTGACGCCTTTTTTCGTTAGGGAACGAGGCCTAAAGTGTTATTATCAACAAGAGACGACTCAAGTCATCCTCTTCTATTTGATCTTCATCACCTTAATATGATAATGGATATCAACTATCAATCCGGGTTCTCCTTTTATATAACTCTATATCCCTTAGGACCATAGTTGAGTATTTATTACCCCACAACCAAAATGGCAAAACGAATTAAAAGGAAACCTTGTTCTTTTTCCTTTCATCTTGTTAACAATTTTCCAATTCATCCCACCATCTCTGGTTAAGTAAACAGGTGCAAAACCAAAGATGTGAAGGTGTCCTAATTGAGGTTTCATAGTCATTAATATGTGATATACAGTCTTCACTCATCATATGTTGGGATGAGATCGATCTGTTTTAAAAAATTAAAGTATAGCATAGGCATGCGGTTGCAATAAAAAGCTCAGGTCCACAGAGCACAAATCAAGGCCCAAAAGACTAAAGGAAGATTAAACAAAAAGGCCCGAAAGCATCGAAGAACGTTGCAATCACAAACAAGCCTCAAACAAAGTAACATTTTTTATCCGTCTTTTTTTTTTTTTTTTCCCGACAAGGACCATGCCGTTCTGCTAGGGTGTTTCGAGGAGTGAAGTTTTTTGATGCTCAATATTTTCCTTATTCTATTGAAATAGCAGTGAGTGTCTTGTTTAAAAGGAACAACTCTGTGCACTATCAGAGCAAAAAACCGAAATCACTTGTTGGAGACTTAGAAAGATTAGCGATTGAAATCAAACATCTTGGAAAATCTTTTTTGAATTCTTCCCTGGTGTTTCATTCATTACACACAACACAATCATGCGTTGGTTCTTAGAAAGAAAATTTCACAAGCGTATATAAGGTGTAGGTAGTTCGTCAAAACCAAATATTCCCAGAATATATTTCTTCTTATTTCCCTTTATAGAAATGCATTCCTCTATTGCTTTTCCCAAAAACACATTTCAACAAAAACATTAATGCTTATACAAATTCCCATCTTGTCAACCACATCAAATGCTTTTCCTTCATTCCCACCAAACAACCTTTTCCAATATTTCGAACACCATCCTTTCCACACCCACCCATCAATTCCAACAATCCTTCAAAACTCATCCCAAACAAATCAACACCCCAACACCAACACAAACCCACAACCCTTCATTATTTTATTTTATTGCATCTCACACCACAACCAAATCACAAATTTCCATTTTCCATCCACCAACACACACAAATTCAAACCATTCAACAATCATCACACAATCCCCCCTCCCCGCACCATTCCCAAAACACCCACATTCCACCACACCCACCATTTCCAAATCCAACCACAATCACAATCAACATGTTCAACCTCAACACAACAAATCAAACACACATTCGCCAAAATCCAAATCCAAAACCATTTCAACATTTCAACAACACAACCCTCAATTCCCAATTCCAACCAACCACCAACCCGCATAGGATCACATAAGTCCCATATGAAGCAAAAAGCAAATTTAAATTTATGAAGGTAGAATCTACGCGCTGACTCTGCGCCGGCGCCCGCGGCGCGCTGACTCCTGTCGCCTCCCAAAAAAGCCCAAGGAATATTCCCCCCCCCAAGCCTATAACTTGGTCCCTTGAAAGCACTGACTCTACACACGCTCCTTATTATTGTTTATAAACTCAGTTTTAACACAAGCCGAACCTAGTATGAACCATTACCAAAATCAACTAAGGTAAATCCAAAATCACGAAATCCTTCTTATTAAAATGCAATTGATGTAAGTCAAAATTAAAGATGAGAAAGTCTTTCGATGCCATATACCATGCATTGAGTTGGTGTGACGGCTTGTATCCATGAAATAATGTCTTAGAGTATTCATGAAGTTGTTTTATTATTAGTGAAGAAAATAGTAGAGGAACGATCCACCACGATTACCATTAGAGTAAGGAGTCTGACATACCTTTTTTACTACCCTTGAAAGAATCTCTAACAAATAAAAACACTATTTTTTATTTGTTTTCTCCATTTTTCCCACCAGAAGCAAACCCCCTCTCTCCAAAACCGCAATACACCACAAAATTTAACCAACAAATACCCGCATGATGAGCAAGCGCATGCTCACCCAAGCCCGACGACGCCCCCACCCCCCCCCCCCCCAAAATACTCACAGTCCATCTTAAATAATGCCTAAGTCAGCACAAAAATCCTTGTCACACTTCCCCACCCCCCCAATGTGTTCCCAAAAAATTCGCCCCAAGCACCTAACCCCCACCCCCCCCCCCGACCCACTGTCGCACAAAACCCCCCAACAATTGTCACACCCCCCCCAAACACCCCATCCCCCCACGCCAAGCTTTAGAATAACCCGTTATATGCTTTGTGCATCCAAGAGTTAACAATGATAGGCCAACTTTGCATAATCTGCAATAAGATTAAGATGATGGTGTTGGAGTATGCTGTGTCATAATAAATAATTAATATGCTAGACAACTTGTGAGCCTATGGGGTCCACACATACATATACACTGAGGTACCCTTTATATATCGTGTTTATTGTATTTATAATATATAAATAATTCACGTAACACGGAATAACTATCGGGCTTCTAATAACTAAGTAAAGTACTTAATATAATAATTGACTTTAAAATCAAATTGGGAGGCTTGGAGGCCCATTTGAGCCCTCATGGTGGCCGCCTATATGGAGGTCAAAGAGGGACGAGATACAAAACTTTTTTAGTAAATTAATATGGCAATCTTTTAATTAATGTGATGGGTACAAAAAATGGGTTTCTTCTTATTAATATGATTACAAAATTTAACCCAAATATATATGGCAACTATGGCTCTCCTCATCCTCCTATAGGGCTCTCAATAGGGTAAGGCTCTCCTCTCACCTCCCCCTATAACAACACCAAGACGACAACATACACCCATTGGTAGGGGGTTTTAATGTGTTCTTGTTTTCTATCCCCTTTTTTATCTAGATTAATTCAAGGTGAAAATCCATAGTTACAAAGGGTTAAAGACTAGCATCAATTGGTATACAGAAAGGAAGTGTAGTGTGGATATATCATAGAAGTGATCTCCATTGATCACTTGGTTTCATTTGGATATGTCGTGATTTAGGGTGAAGGTCACCATATGATTCTACCCCCGATCACGCCACAAAGGTATTGACTTTTTCTGTTTTTTCTTTGATTGATCATAGACACTATAGATCCGTATATAGGTAGTTTGTTCTACTACTTGCGTTTAATGTTTTGTTTAATAATGTTATTCATTTAATTCCAGCACCTAATAGTGGTAAGTCAAATGAATCATCTTGTATGCGTAAAAATGTCTAAAAAACGCATTTTTTAAATGGAATCAAATGGGTAATTTTAAAATAGCCTCTAAGGCCTATTTTTTTGAAATTAATTCAACCCAATAGGGTCTTATGGATCTTTGCATTTTTATCCTTATAGCCATTTGTTATACATACATTAATTGATTTTGGTTATTGGGTACATGTAAAAGGGCCTAAAAAAATCAAATCTATTCGCTGCGTTTTTGGGAACGATTCTTTCTTGAATCTTCCGGCTTAAAATCAGACTAGGAGGAAATCAGGCCCCTTGGGCATTAATTTCGAATTAATATGGTTGTATAAGGTCTTTAATATAGTACTAAATGATCCTTAAAGAAGCCCATTGTTTACACATACCACAGTCGGGGTTTAATTCTAGTTAATTTAATTCTTCTATCATTCGTTGGCTAACAATTTATTTCTTGTTAATTATTTTGTATCCATGGCAAATACATGCATGTTTGGCCATGGACTTAGACAACACCTTGTAATACATGATATTATGGTATTATTATATTGTGTATGCAAAGCCGATGAAAACCATGACCACTTGTGATTTGTTTCGCTTGATGTTGCATTTAATTTTAGTTTTGGGTTTTGCCATTGTTTCGGCTTTTTTTGTATGGTTTTAATTTTTGTTACAGCCATTGTTTAGGCACATTACAGTAGTTAGATGATAGGATAAATGTATTTAATTATAAAATTATTGTAACCAAAGTTTGGATTCGAATGGCGCAAAAGTTAAAGGCATAAAGTCAAATTCGGAGCTGCTGGAGTAACCTCCACTAAAAATGGATTTCCTAGAGTTCTATAAGGAGTTAGAGGCTGAATTTTGGGGAGAAAGTGCAAAAGGCATGGGGCTACAACGTCTTCAACTGGAGCTCAGATTGGGGAAGACTCCTTCTAGGAGTTTCAGGCCCGTCAAGTCAGTTGAAATTTTATGGTAGTTTTTGGCTTCAAGTTCATTTGGGTTTTCACTTGCTCATGATGGTTCTTGGAGCAAGTGGGAGCCCTCCTTGTGGTTGTGTGGTTAACCCTTAGTTGACTTTTTAGTTCTCATGATGGATCAGGAGACCAAGAATAGGTTTTTCATCGGTTGAGGCTTTGCATACTTGTGGTTGTGTTTGTTTTGTTTGCTTTTATGTATGTTTAGAATGTATATAACTTGCAAATGTTTTTATAAAACTAAAAATAAAACACAAACCTATTTTAGAAACTAAATCTTTGATTTAGTTTAAAGGTTAAATATGATTTGAAACTAAACACTTGTTTTTTATATAAATAACACTAAATAAATGTTATGATTGTTATTTAATTTATGTATTGTTCAAACTAATATTTATTCCACCGGTTATATATTAGTCATGAAAATGAACAACTTGACACTCATAAATGATATAAAACAAGTATTAGACTTAAGTTAAAAATAGTTTTTTAAATTGTGCTACGAAGGATGAATGCATGCTTCCTCGCACACACTTTTTGATCATGTATTTATCAAAAATAATACCCGCCAAATTGAAGTCATGCCGTCCAATTGGTTGAGAACACTAGCATTTGCTTTTTACTCTGCGTGAGACGTAGGTGAACTGTAACCCAAGGTGATTATTCTCTATGCGTGAGACCTAGATATATTCTCACATGTTCTCGCATTGGATGACTTAATCGAGTTAAGCAGGTGAGACTTTGGCTCGAGGCAAGGATGGGACTAAACATGCCAGCTTGACATTGTTTCTCCGGTTAAAAATTTCATGAGTCCTATATAGTCTAAGAATTGCATAGGTTTTTGCAATTTGTGAACGTCACCTACCTATTGAATCTATCATTACTAGCAGATCAACTGATGTGATGGTGGAACCTCAATGAGGATCTTAGCCTTTCGTAAAATTAATTGTTTTATATAAACTTGGGTAGTTAATTTTAAAAGGATTAATTATCGAAAATACTAAAATTGAACTTTGTAATTTCTATTAATGACATTTATGCAACACAAACCGTAAACAAAAGTTTGCTTCCATTCCTTGTTAGAAGAAGGCAAACTAAGTCTCGTTTCCTTGTAAGAAAGAGACTTATTCCTATCCTTTCTACTTGTATGAGAAAGCTATAATAGGAAAGCTTGAATTTTCCAATTCTACTCAAACTCAAAGCACACTTACTCGAGAAATCGTATTGACTTGTCAAACGGTTAAGTACAGTTGCATATACTATTTGGATGACTAGAGAACATGTTTTCTATAGACACCAAATGATACATCTTGAAGCGTCAAGACATAGTATGAGTTTTAATAATTAGAAATGGAAATCTCAATAAATCGCGAAAGAGAAAAGGAAATTAATAGCCTGTTTTCTAGTAGTTTTCCTTAACTTAATTTTTTTCCTAAGATTCTACATACCCTTGAGGTAATGTAGAGGGAGGAATTGCATGCAAAACTTTCAAGTTAAAGAATGGCATTGATGGCTAGTCTAGTAGAACTTGATGCACTTCTTTGAATATCTAAGTACATGTTTACTAGTCCGTGAGGCTCACATTAGAGATAATGTGCAAATATTCAAAGAGTAGAAAAGTAAATAAATTTCTACTTGCACTTCATTGGCATAGACACACATTTAATGTTGTCTTAT
>BQNB010103721.1:6974-23974 GCA_026074375.1 Tanacetum coccineum | reverse complement strand
TTAGTATCACAAGATCTAAAATGAGACTAGATTGCACAAAATATAAGTGTTCAAAAAGAGATTGGGTTTGCTACACAATTCGTCAAAAAAAGTACTAGAAAACAAAGTTATTCACTTTGTTCGTCATGAGAGATTTATATGGGTCTAACTTCAATGCCCTGTATCATAAGCCCACTAAAATCCTTGTGAGGGCGATGCATTAGCTCAAGATGGATGTAACTATAATTAAGTGTGACTTTAAACTCCGATAGTTCTACTTCCATCCAACCATCACTCCTCTGTAGTGGGACACCTGCTTTTAATTTGGGTCTATTAATTGGGTTTTGGTTGTCTTGATCAAGGTGTTTTCCAATAAATGGGGTGTCTAGAGGGTTTAATAAATAGATACAATCAGGAGCGTATTTATATTCAATATTGTAGTCTACAATTTTCAGAGGAGCTTCAAATTTGGATTGTTCTTGTGTTAATTTGTAGACAAGGTAAACTGCATATCTTACATCCCTTGATAGTTTCTCGGATTTGATTTGCTTTCTTATTTTAAACCCATGTTTGGTTATCATAGCCACTTCTCGAAATCTGCCAAATAAACATAGAAAATGAATCATCTTCGCATACCAAACAACAATAACATGTAAACTATGTACAAGTCTCTTTTGTAACATTTTTTTTACCACGTGGTGCACTGCACGCACATATATGAAAAAGATATTGACTTCTTTAAGAAAACTGGCATGAAAAAGAACCTTGATTCTCGTGAAGACTTAAAATACACATTGTCACTTCTTATTACGCCTCTTGCTGATGACATTAGATATTTCCTCCTATTTTTATCGACAGCATACCCCTATCAATCAATAAATATAGATATATGTAAGTGCCAAATTAGAAACGAAATCTAAACCTTAATCAAAGGTTTTGTAAATGATGACTAATGTGGATATAATTTGAAAAATAATTTTTATTTACCTACTTAAAAAAAATTCAAAAATTATCTATTTCGCACTTTTTAACTATTAAACTTTTGATATGCAAAATTAGATTCATTATGTTCGTCTTTTCGTCACGATTAATACAAATATAAACATATAATTTTTTAATACATACTTAAAACGTTAATTATTAATGTAAAACCATGTAGAAGGTGTAACGGTTTTTAAAAGATTTTAACGCACTCTTACTTAGTATGAACACTCATATTGTGATTATAATTGTATCATCTATGAGTTATTCAACATGACAACCATATACTTATTTGTATAATAACTAAATCAAACATTATGGCCATATTCAATATCATATAGTCTTTTTCTAAAAATAAAGTCAAATATTATTTTATTTCACTTTTTACTTATATTATAATGCATTGCATAGAGTTATCGTATCTAATTGTTAGGTACGATACTTTATAATATTGAAAAATTATATTCGTATGAAACTTTATATTTATATATCTTTATGTGTCATTACGATAATATATGTTACATATTATAAACTTTATATTTGTATGAAAATTGCTTAAACTTGATCTTAGTATAATTCATTTCACTAATTACACTTTCACATCTTGAGAACGCGTGATCATAACCTTCTTAATTGCTTTGCAATGTTACATGTATCCAAGTTGTTTAAGTTGAAATTAGTATAATATAAGCTTTAATATATCATTTTCATTTTATATATTTTTAATTTGTTTGATTTCATGTTGATTACAAGACATTTTGGTTAATTTCTAACAGTAAAGTGTTATGACACATTTATACATATTTTTACCTATGAAGCAATCGAGACCGATGTTATTTATTTTGTGTTTGATGCGTTATATTGATATAAGAAAAACATATGGTTCATTATATAATCGTTTTTGTCATGATGTTATACATGCTTTTTCTTTTTAGTAATCAAATTCATGGAACCATCTCGTCCATCAGAAAGGGTCTGGGATCTACTTAGGAAAAATTAAGTTTAAAGCGGTTTGGAAATGACATTAATAATAGTTCATGTCACATGTACCTCTTGACTTCTATTGATGTGAAACCATTTTAAAAGATTTGTGGACAGATCCTTCTTCATAGTCCACTGCAGACTATCATATGACAATTTTTGATCCTCTACCAGTTGCTCATCTTCAACCTATAATATACAAATATATATTGAATTCATATATACACATTATATCAGGACATTTTCGCCTCAATCCTTGTAAACGAACCGAGCCCGGGTCTAGCTCGAGCCTTAGAAATAACTTGTGACCCAAGCTCGAGCTTTGCATATACTACTTGAAACGAGCCAAGCTCGAACTCGGCTTGGCTCATTAATACCCCCCATTAAAAAACAATCAACATTGATCATGCTTGATCATAAGGAGTCTTTTTAAAATATACAAATACTTTAATTAATTAAAAAGTAGCATAAAGACAACTCAGCTTTAAGCCTATACGTTGTTTAAATCTTGATAATTTCAATATTTGAGTAACATTTAATAACTCTATAAATTCATTTTTAATATATTACTCATTTTTTTGACATTTAGAAGAAAACCAAAAAAAGCGGGTCGGTCCAAACTGCCAGGCCCAGACCTGTTTTTCAAGAAAAAAAACATGTTCCAAACCCAATTCAACCTGATATTTTGCCATCTCTGGTTCAAAATACATTGGTGCTGTAATGTAAGAAAGTTTCAAATCTTGAAACCATAATTGAATAACCCAATATTTGTCAACTTACTTTTTCGAGGGGCTGAAACAAGATGCCTTCTACTTCTAAATCGTCGTTATGATCTTCAAACACAATTTCAAGATCAACAACTCTAGCGTCGCTAGTGAATTGATACAATTCAACGATATAAGAGTGACCATCTTTTGTTGGACTTGCAATGTACACAATAGATGTTTCTGTCTCCCCTTCTAATTTGTATCTGAGAGCTACATACATTTCATTCTCAAAAATGTTGACCTTGCAGAAGACAAGGTTCACGGTGTATCTGATTGATGGGGTCAAGAGTTGAGTTCTCATATGTACTTTAAATCCTTCCTTATTTGTTCTATAAAAGTGTGGAAATCTGCATGAAGAAGAAGCATAGAATGATACGGAGTACTTAATTATGAAATATTATTAGTCTGAAAAGCTTAAAAATAAACAATAGGGACGAGTAGGTGGAGGTAGATAAGTCACCTTGAATAACGCTCAGTGTGATAGAAACTGTAACCACCTTCACGTGAAATCAAACAGTGTGCTATGGATAACATTTCACAGTGTTCTCCATTTTCATTCAACGAAAACCACTGGGCATATTTTATATAATACAGTTAGGAATTAGTTTTGATGATAACAAAATTTAAAAGTCACAAGTAGTGGCTTATATATATAGACGTAACACATTACCGTTTTGTGATTGTTAATGTGGAAACCTATGGAGAGAAGCTCTTTAAGCTCATTAGAGGATTTGTAGAACACAAACTGTGATGCAACCTTAACTATGTCTTGGTACTCCTCTGAGCATTGATCATAAAGTTCCACCTGCATGTGAAAACACATACCCAAAACAAGTTATCATGCGGTTATCTTTCATTTCAAATATGCTTGTGACTGACCTATTATCTATGCTTCATAAAAAACACTAGCTAGAACCATCAAACAACAAAGAAAATGACATAAAATAATAAACCGGTATTTTTCTGCTTACGTTTTCTTCAAGGGGTCGGAACTCGAAGCCTGCTACTTGTAACTGGCAACCGTTCTGGAAACCTTCAAAGTCAATTTCAAAATCTGCAGTTCTGTGGTCGCTTGTAAACTGATATAATGGTGCCACTAACCATCCATCGTCTCTCTTGTATATATCGTAAACCATGCAGCATTTTGCCTTACCATTTAATATGTAGTGGAGGGTCTTACAGTGGTACATCAACCCATAGCAATTTTTGAAGACAAGGTTCACAACTTCCTGCCCAAACTACATTTAAAGACCCGTGTCATTATGAAATACATTTCTAGGTCCTAAATGTTTAACGATTATTCAAAAGTACATGCTTGAAAAATATTTTTGGTTTTTCTATTTTCTATTTTTTATGGTTGTGTAGTTCTATATTTTTGTTATTTTTCCTTTATTTTTTGTTTTTAAATATATACATAGGATACAAGAAGATTTCTCTTTTTTTGAAGATAAAGCGCACTGAATCGTACACTTTTCTTTTCTTTAAGGAGCGGGGCCTGAAGTGTTGTCTGCAAACGCCATAAAACTTTGAAGAATGAGGCTTGAATCATTTTGTTCAAACGTCATTGTTAATGTGCATCAGATTAGAATCCCTTCAACCCTTGGCTTATGAGATATCAGTCTTTTCGGCAACCAAACTTTGAGTCTTTCCTTTTATATGTTTATAAAGACGTGCAATTCACTTAAGTTAAGAGTAACCTCGACAAGGACCTTGAAGAGTTTCGATCCGCATCAATATGGGTTATGATATCATCATTTGAACCATTTGGAGGCTCACTGTCAACTTTGCTCGTGCAAGAGTCGAATAACTTTCCTGTAGGAATCCACTTTAGACCAACAGTTGTGAAAATTTTACCCTGGGGCTTTTCCTCACCTAGACAAGATCCAGAGATGTTTTCCTCTTACACATGGAAGTCATTTTTTTGGGAGAAATACCTATGTTCCTGAAAAGATCTGCCGTACCATGGTATTTTGAGTATGACTCTATTTGTTCTAATCCCGTGGTTTTTTTACAGTGTTTTTATCTTATGGGGTTTAATTAACATTTAAAAAACGCGAATTTCACTTTCATACCAGGAGTATTGTGTATACCAAGCACTCACGATTATGCACTAACGCCAACTATGACTAGAGGTAATAACACATAATAGATGTTTGGAATCTAAAAAAGAACTAGAATTCCTAGAGTGATCTGCTTTGGGCACAACCGTAATAGTTACGCAACCACTCTTAGATGTAGGCAAACTCCTAGAAGTTTGATTCGTTCTCTTAGGGTCTGGAGTACTACCATTAGCAGTGTTTTGTAATCTAACAGAAGGCATCACACAAGTTTTGAATATCCTGATTTCTTTCTTGTGTCTTAAGCTCCTCTTAATAGTGATAAGATCCATATCATTTGAACCATATAATTCTTCTTGACTATTCCTAGATAAGCCAGGAGAAATCATGTGACGAGGTTTTGCAAGCACATATTCAACTTAGGCAAATAATGAGGAGTGACTGGTTTTAAAAACAAAACGTATTTCACATCAACTTGGGAGGCAAACCGTGGTGTTTGAAAAGTAGTCGTTCCGATTTTAAACGCATTGTCGGTTGTCTAACCGAACTAATGGTTGTCTAACAACTGATTGGTTTCTGGGTGGTTGTAAAACCGGTTTCCCCAAGATTGATGGTTTTGCAAACTTAGTATCCACGCTATTTCCTTTTAACTTTCTTAATTCGTTTTTCAATGCTACATTTGCAAAAACCTTTTCCTGAATCTGAGCTTTTAAATCAGCATTTTCGACAGACTTTTGATTAATTTGAGAAGTTAAAGATTCACTGTTGTCTTTATTCTGAATGCGTGTCTTTTTAATTGAATCATAAAGTTCTTTGTAAGTCTGTTTCAAATGCTCATTTTCTTTATGTAGTTGCTCATTCGCTGCAAGTAATTTAGCCACACTACTTTCTAGTTCAATGTTTATTGTATTCAAAACATCAATGCCATGTTTAACCTTGGCTTCATTACTTGCTTCCTTGACACTTTTAATTTGATTCTTCAAGTTACAAATTAGTGTCGTTTTGGCCTGTAGCTGAGCTTTCAAATCATTTATCTCAAAAAATTCACAAAACTCAGGAGCATCCTGGTTTTTACATGATTTGTTACTTTGAAAACTTTCTTCCTTTTGTTGCATTGAAATTTCAAGTGAAATACAATGTTTTTCAAGTTGTAAAAATCTTTTTGAAAGTTCATTATAAACTTCTTTTTAACCATATCTCTCGATTTGAAAAACTCAGCCTTAAGCAAAGGACTTTTTACTTGATCTTGTTTAGCATCCTGGTCAATCTCTCCTCCCCTATGACTCATATTTGTTGAATCAGGAGTGGTATTGCTCTCAACCTTTTCCAACAGATATGTTTCATACCTTGGTTCAGATTGATCAGTATGATGTTGTTCATTAGCAAGGACATTATGTAGAGCAGTCAAATGTACCTCATCCGATGGCACTTGGTCATTTACTGGTCTGATATTTGCATCCACAACATGTGTGATATAAGTCCTTGAACTGCTGCTTGTATCATGCATATCTGACTTTGTCTCGCTGCTTTCAGTAATAACCGACCCAGCATCCAATGCTTTAACGTCCGAGTTCAAATTAGCCTCTAATGTTGTACTCTCAGTGACCAAACTCTCGTGTTGTTGTAACTGAGTTTCATTCACTGATTTGCTGAGTGCATTGTGGTTTTCTAACTCTATCCAACTGCTTTTCGAGACATTCAAACTGTCATCCACTGCTTGAACTGGATTTATCTGAACATCTTGTGACTGTAGCTGTAATCTACCGTATGTAATTACAGCTCTATGAATGACCGCTTCAAGTGTATCCAGGTTCTCAAGTAAATCACGTCTGTAAGTATCAGGTTCGCAGAACATGTATTCTTTGAAATCTTTTTGCCAACATTGATTTAGATGTTCAGATGAATTTACCCTTTTTGAGGAAAAAAATTCCTTGAATTGTATTCGGAGTGCATCAAGACAAGTCCTTGGATTAACCTCAAGAAGATTCTCTTTTTCAAGTTGTAGCCTTAACTGGTCCAGGTTACAAAACATCTTCAATCTAAAAGTCTGATGCTCTTCACCGAAGAATGAGTGAAATGCCAGTTTAAATGCATCAACAGCATGAGGCGAACTATTGAGATAGAGATCATGAAGATGTGTCTCGAGCTGTTCAAACCATGCCATGCAATGGGAGTGCCTTTGTTTTGCGAGACGTTGCGTCAGTTGCAGCTCTCTCTCTTTTGAATTTGAATTTGAAGATTCCATTGAAATTCGATGTGTGAAATTAAATTAAGGATCTTAAGTAGATTAAGTGATTTTTTTTGTGGTTATGATGAAACAATTAACGTTCACGGGATTTTACAAATCTATGACTTAAATCGATAAAAGAATAATCTTTTACGGGATTTTACTAAATCAAGAAGAAACCGTGAAATATTGATTAATTGTTGTTGGTGAAAACTATTTTTAAGACTAAAAATTAACTAACTAAAAAAAATTAGAAACATGAAAGACTAAAAGTGAAAATTTTGAAAATTAAAATGTAAAAATTGATATTGTTTAAAACCTAAGGGCTAAAGGTGCAATAACTACCAAGTATAAGGACAAGTAGTAAATGTTTGAAACCAAATGACAAAAAGTGAAACCTTTTGAAAAACAAAGGTTAAAAGTTAACCTTTAGACAAATTGAGGGTTTAAAGTGAAAAATTATAAATTTTAAACAATAATTAAAAATTATGAACGTTCGTCTTTTTCGTTTAAAAACGGTTAATAATGGAACGATTATATTTTTGCTCTCGCGGACTCGTACGTTTATCGTCGGTAATAAATGACTATACCACGTTGATCGAAAAAGTGTCACGATCGACACCAAAACGCAGTGACTTTGGTCAAAACGCAATGAAATTTGGTCAAAACGCAATGAAATTTGGTCAAAACGCAATGAAATTTCTTCAAAACGCAATGAAATTTTGTCAAAACGCAATGAAATTTGGTCAAAACGCAATGAAATTTCTTCAAAACGCAACCTGCAATCAAAACGCAATGAACCAAAACGCAACCAAAAAATCAAAACGCAACATAGAACATTCCAAACAGCAACACACAAGAAAATCACAAACGCAACATGACACGAACAACACAACCGCAACATGACTATTGCGATAAAGTCAAAACGCAAAACGAACGAACAATACGAATTTTTTTCACCAAAAAAACGCCTTATAATCACCCTTTTTTGACCCTTTTAGTAGCTTGATTTCTCTGCACAATTAGCTACCTTATGTCTAGATCTTGCTTAATAACATAAACATTCACACATCTAAGCACAAAAGTTCGGTTTGAATTTTGTTCTTCCAATATACACAACGAATTTGATCATGTGTAAACCACCCGCAACACCACGACGCTCCACACTTGTCTCTTCACATGCCAATTGTAGGTTCTAATTCACACCACACATATATCTTAGAGAGGAGAAAGTTAGAAGAGGAGAGCGCGATGTGATAGTGTGTGAGAGATAACTAAGAAAAACCACCACTAAAGAGTGGTGTCAAAAATGATTTTTCCAACATCCCTCCTCCGCGAGTGAGTGAGTGTGCGTGCGTGTGAGAGACAAATAGTTCGAGAACAAAGATGCCCCATAAAACGGGCTGCGGTGTGGGCTTACAGTGGGTAAAGACCCGGCCCACACCATAAATCAAACGATAACTTAATAAAAACTACGAGCTATGCTAAACATGAAAATACATGGGGTGACCGAGTCTTTTTCTTAATCCTAACACGGTTGATATTGTCCCGTTCAGCGCGCGTAGTGATTTCTATCCTTTTATGAAAAATTTAGTTTGGGAGATTCGATATCCTTTCATCCTTATCGAGTTTTCCACTTTTTTATCTTGCATACTTCGATAAACGGCTTTAGATTTACATAGAGACCACGATCTTTAAACATTGAGGACAATGTTCGATTTAGTTGGGGAAGGGGGAATCTATCCGAGTTTGATGTTGCTCTTATTGTTTTGTCTCACGTACCCTTTCCCACAAAAATAGCAAAAATTTAAATTTTTTAGTCATGAAATATATTAAAATAAATATCATAAATATATATATATATATATATATATATAATATATATTATATATATATATATATACGTTGTTTAGACAAAAATTTTAGGGTTTCCGTTGGTAAAGAATAAAAAGTAATTTTTTGACCTGATCGTACGTGTAAGAGTTCTAGCTTTTTTCCTTCTTCCCTTAAAACAACTAATGCTATAGTTTGCGCTAGTCCTTATGTAAGCATTAAACAATGCTAGACTTGAAATCATTAGTAAAATGAAAAACGTGTGCTAATCGTCAAGTAGATTTTAAAATATGCCCCAGTATGGAATTTATATAGGCTAAGTATTTGCGAATTCTTTGCAAAGAATAAAAGAGTGATAGTTAGTTATCGAATTAGATGCTAACCACAGTTTATTTGGAAAACTAAAGGCTTTACAAGAATAACTTGGGATTTTTCTTTCCCACGGATTCTAAAATAATTTCATTAGTACGTAGTCTCTTAATCTTTACAAATTAAGAGTTTTACTCTTAAACGTCTAAACAAACATATTTATAGAAGAAGCTTTATTGATGAAGTTGACATCAGTTTGTAAATAAGAATTTAGTTCAATTTAATACTTTGGTTTCTAAAAACGAAATTTTTCTATTTGCAAAATAATGTGTTAAATTTAATTATATTAATTAAAAAAAATCAATAAAAAATATATTAGTGATTAAAAAAGGATGCACAGTTTAAATCCTTAGTATTATTTTTAATAATTAATATACAAACTCCCATCATAATAAAGTACAAGGGCATTTGTTCGTTCGCTTTCCCGATGGTGACATCGAAAGAAAGGTGGAGGTGTCTAATTTAGTGGTTGGTATCATAATAAGTACAATAGAGCTCTTTCGAGGCGTGGAGCCGACGTGCCATCGAAAGAAAAGTGATACCGATTCCTAGCCTAATAATGTAAATAGAAATAATAATGTTGCAAAATTAGAAAATAAATAGTAAAAGTTTTCCATTTTCTAAAACCAAGGTAATCTTTTTGAACTAAGGGATTGCAAAAGTCTACAGAGCTTTTTTCCAATCAGAAGTTCATTGCGTCTCGATTATTATTCTCCGGATGGGGTGTCAAAAGCCTTAGCACTTACCCGATGACGGTGGGATGCTAGAGAAGAAAGTCATTCATGGGACAAGTGAACCAACGATGTCTTAGCTAAGGAGGTTTTTGTTTGCTTTGAGTTGTGATCTTACTAAGTGATTAACATATTAGCCCAAAAGGCCCATGTGTAAAGCTTGGTCGGATTTCAACTATCTAAATATGTGGATTTAATGGTTTAAATTAATTTGAGCACACACACTTAAATATATGATTTATGTCGGGAAGAGAAATTCACAAGTTGTAATTATAAGTAGTCTTAGCATCTTAGTTTACCAATGAGGTAATGAAAACAATACATTATGTCAACACAAATAAGTTGTAGTTAGGAATATATCAAGAAAAATCATAAAAAGAGAAAAAAGTTTTGAAAATGGGAATTCGGGTGTTTTATAACTTGTGATCTCTTAGCTCTCTCAACAAAAATCTTTGCTACTTTTCAAAGGTTTAGTTTGGGGAATTTTCGAGGTATTTGGTTATAAGGCATGTGATATTGCGTGAGGACACGCAATCGTTTAGTTTGGGGAATTTTGATAAGTGTAAAATACACATATCTGTTTATACCTAAAATAGCCCAATTAAACCCAAAACAGACTTAAAATGGCAAAAATATACTTGTTTTTGTGTTTTGTGTGTGCAGGTACGGATATATCAAAAATCACAAGAAAACCGTCAAAAACGGGCAAACACGGACACGAGAAACGGAAGAGCACAAGAGAAGCCAAAGACTCAAAGCCAAAGCCAAAAAGTCAAACCCTGGTCAACAAAAGTCAACCACTAGAAGACAAAAACTCAAAATGTTTCAAATCAACCCTCCAAGTTTCAGAAAGTTACCATATTGGTCCCTAACTCTTATTGGGCCCTTAAACCCTAAAAACCATACCCGGAAACCTTTAAACCAAAAACCAAGTCCAAGCCCACAACAAAAGCCCAAACCCTTAGCCCATTTCCTTTTTTATAAAAGTCCAAGGACCTTTTCTGCCATTTTCCAAAGTCCTTTTACACTACACTTTTATAAACCAAACACAAGGACCAATTTTGCCAATAGCCCAAAGTTCAAACGAATTTTACCCGTTTTCAGTTATAAAAAAAAGGCGCCAAGTTAAAAGCACTATTCATTCATCCTCTCCGTTTCACCCTCAGTCAAAACGAAGGGGCTTTTCACAATTGATGGGCAGGATAGACAATTCAAGTGGTCTACATCATGATGGCAGGGTTAGATTTGTAAAAACAAGTACTCTCATTAGCTATCTCAAGCAAGAATCACGCGTGGCTATGGCAAGAAGCACAAGGATGATGGATTTTTACTCTAGGATCACTCACGCAACTAACACAAGGCTTCACAACGGATTGCCACGCTGGCAATCCGTGTGAATCCCAAGGATTGATCAAACGGTGTAGAATGAATTCCCAATGATTGGATAATCGTGTGGTACGGATTGAAAGGAGCGTGTTGATCAAGGCACAGCCTAGAAGCTTCCCTGGATTGCTATAAATAGGACTCACTCTCACACACATGAGCTAGTTCTTTTTCACCTTTTAAATTTTCTAGTTTTTTTTAGCTTAAATTTTAGTTAATTTCAGTATTAAGCCATTTGTAATTTTCCTTTCAGAAATGTAATGAAGCTTTTTAGTTTAATGAAATTAAGTTTTTCTGTCATCATTCTCTATTTACATTCATAAACTCTTTTACTTAAGCCACTTTTACTTATAAGCTCATATAAGCTCTCTCAAGTCTATAAGCTTGAGATAGAGCTTGTGAAATCAAGTTTTAATCCCTACTTAAGCCTTAAAATCAGAATTAACTAACTTACCTTGAACTTATTGGAATTTGGCTTATGGAAGGGGAGTCAATTGTGGAAGGACTCCCAAGGACTATTACTGGCTTATCTATGATAAGCCAGAGCTAGTAGATAAGCTCTAAGAGCATATTAAGCTTCTGATAAGCTGAAGCTACTTGTAAGTTTGCTTTTAAATTCCTTTGTCTTTAATTTCTAGTTTAATTGCCTAATAATTGCTTATTAGTTTAGATTTGCTCATTTGCTTATTAAAAAGTGCTTATCTGTTTTCTAGCTGCTAATTTGAGTTTAATATTGTTAATTAGTGCTTATCCATCATCTGTTTTTAGCTTAACTATTTTAGATCATAGTAGTTTCATTCTTGTCTTAAAAACTAGTTTAGCTTATTGTTAATGGCTTATTGAAAGCTTAGGATTGCTTATTTAGCTTGTTATTAGCTGTGTAATATCTGGTTTCTAAAAAGTGTTCACTAGTTTTCAAATCCATTAGTTTTTTCAAATCTGTCATGAACCTAAAGGGGTGTTTGGAATAAGGCTTGTTGACCTTTAAAAGTCAAAATGACTTGTGCAATTTGTGTGGGTTAGTTTTGTTATCAGTTTAGACTAGTAGTAATTCAGTTTTAGAAGTTAGTTTATATTTGATAAAAAAGTTATGGCTTAATTTAGGTGTGCCTGCACCAGGGGATTTGTTGTTTTTCATTTGCTTGCTTTAAATTGATTTAAAGCTCTTGTGAGCTTGAGAGTTGTTAGTGTTAAGTTCAGTCACACTCATTGAGTGTATCAAAGGCAGAAGAAACCACTTTGGTTGCCTGCAACTTTGATTTGGATTCCTTGGTCAAATGCATCAGCAGTAGTAACCAAAGTTACTACTGCTGATCTTTTAGTCTAATTTTAAGCTAGTTATTCTAGGATCTTAGGGCTTATTTTCTTCTAGCTTATAGTTTTCAAGTAGTTTAATATAGATTAAAACCAGTTTTTCAATTTCTAGCTTATCTCTTAGGTTAAATTTGATTTTCAAAATCAACAAAAAGCCAAAAAAAAATCCAAAAAACAGTAGTAGCTAATTTAGATTTCAAATTTAAGATTCTAGCTTATAGAGTTAGGTTTTTCAGTTTAAATTCATAGTTCATAAGTAGTTAATTAAGTCTGCTTAAGCTCATAGTCAGTGGAAGCTTATTAAGCCTTTTAGCTTGTTTAAATTTTTAGCTCTTTGAGTCATAGTCTGAGTTAGCTTCTTTCATCATCAATTTCAGTTAGCTTTTAGTGTTTCTATGTTAAGTAGCTTATCATTTTTAGTTAATATACATTATTAGCTTTTAGAAACAGTTTTTAGTTTAAAATTTGAGCTTATTTTGAGCTTAATACAAGTGTCTAAGTGAAATCAAGCTTTTCAAGGCTCAAAAGCCAAGTTTCTGAGGACAGCTTATAAATAAGCTGTTTCAGAGCTCATTTGTCATTTTTAGACTAAAAGCGAAGTTTTAAAGTTACTTAAAAATAAGTCCTTAATAAGTTCCAATATTCAGTTTTGTTAAAAAGTCAAAAATAAAAAAAACAAGCAAAAATGGGGTTTGCCTGCCTCGAACCCTAGACCTCTAGCTCAAAGACCCAACGTGTTAACCAAGTGTGCTACAATAGCTCATCCGTGAGCTATTGTACACATTTCATATTTACCCTTTGATTGGGCCTTAAGCCTATAAGCCACTTCGAGCTGTTTAAGCTTATTTAGGGACTTATCCGTTTAGCTTTTTAGACTTTTCTTATTTTTCTCTTATAGCTGATAGGATTTATGATTTATCCTGAATTTTTCATAATTTTCTAGTTAGTAGATTATTTTAAATCATTTTTCTTAAGTTTTAATTTTCAAAAAGTCTTTAAAAATAGAAAAAAGTTTTAGAAAATTTCAAAAAAATAGTTTTTAGTTTTATAAAAATTAATTTTAGTTTTACATTCAGTAAAATCATTTTTACACCTTTTAGATTTTAATTTTCATTTTTGAGCTTTTAATTTTAAGTTTAAATATAGGATTTTAATTTTAAAAATAGTTAAACATAGTTTTATGAGTTTTTATGTTATTTTAGACTTTTCTAAGTTTAAAAATTATTTTTCCCAAATTTTAGGACTTAATTTGCTATTTTTAAGGATTTAATTAGATTAAATTAGTTTTTAATTCATAAAAAATAAAAAAATTAATCAAAAAAATGTTTTTCTTTTTCTTAAAATTTTCTTTTGTCCTAATTTAGGTTTAGAAATTTAGTTTAAATTTTTAGGAGTTAAATTTAGTGAACTTGCTTATTTGTAGCATTTTATTTGTTTCCCGTTAATTGTTTTTAATTGATTGTTTTTAATTGTGCTTTTAATTAGTAGTTATAGAAAACCCAATCAATCTTCAAACCCATTCAAATAAATATCCAATATCAAGCGAGGTTTCAATTTCTCACATCGTTGGGAAAACGACCCGGGAAATTATACTTTCCGGAAATCATACGTATATTATATATTATATATATATATCTTTTAGAGTGAGCTTTTCTTAAGGGAGACTTAAGGAAAGTTCTTAATTGCTCTTTTGGAATATTATATATTTTTGCGTATATAAAATCTACAATCACATCCAAAGTATATATGAATCCATAATCAACACTACGGGTCAAAGCAGGCCCAGTCTGCCTAGCAGTAGCAGGTGCCGAACTCTCTCCAATCTCAAACCTATAAGATGGAGCAGTAAATCTAACCCTCTTCCGAATCGGCATGTCAGCCTCGGGAATGATATCCATACATGTAGGTGATGGTAGAAGCAATGGTGGAGATGGTATCAATGGGAGTGGGGATGATAGTGGTGGGGATGATAGTGGTGATAATGGAGATGGTGATGGTGATGAAGGTGTAGGTGCAGAAGCATACTCGACAATACGTGCCTTAGTAGATGGTGATAGAGGTGTATGAGGTCGAACAAATATTCGTGCCCTACGGAGTATGGTCTGAGATAATGGAATAACAGTATGTGGTGATCTAGGTTGTGGTCGTGTAGCAGCAGACTCATCAGTCTCAAAAGGTTTTGTCTCCTCAGCTGATGAGACAGAGTCAGGTACAGATAGTGCAGAGTCGGACGGAGCTAGATGCTCCTCCTCCTCCTCGTCCTCATCCTTAAAGGGTTCCTCTTCCTCCTCGTCCTCGTCCTTGAAGGGTTCCTCCTCGTCCTCATCAGCAGCGTAATCAACTGGATCCATCTCCGGATCCTCCTCAAAGTCATCCTCGATCGACTCTAAGTCAGTAATGTAGCCCGGTGAAAGAGCAATGGGTGATGCAGGTAGTGGCTGATCCTCAGTTGGAGAAATGTCATCGTCCGATGGTGTAAGGTACTCCGGATCCTCGGGAGCATGGACTAGTGAGAGTGGTGCCTCTGGCTCGGACTCGTAAGCCTCTAGCAAAGGGATACCCCAAGATGGTAAGTCGGTGTCAGAAGATATAGAGGTGTAGGTAACGGTAGCATGAGACGAAGACGATGATGAAGACATGATTGCTGTGACAATCAAAATAATTTATATAAGTATATTATATAAGACAAGTTTAAAATATATGCCAGATAAGGTAAGCACGTATATAAATCATGCAAGCACATAGTGTAGTCCAATAATGTGTATGCTTGTGAAAAGTTTTATGTGATGCAATATTTATAAAAACGGTTATAGTCTAGGTAAAATATGCAACCTAATTCTCTATAACCTTGGCTCTGGATACCAATCTGTAACACCCCCAAAATGGGTCGTAGCGGAAATATGCCCGGGAGCGTTACTTCATGAATACATTGCACAAGATATAAGAGAACGACATCTAAATGAGTCATTTTGAAAATTACGTTGATTCAAATAATTGTTTGTTACAAAAGCTCCAAGCTTTAATTGTTCAACGACGTGAAAACATAAAGATTTTGATACATAACAAAATGTCTCAAAATTTAATGCAGTAAATTTTTAGTGCATTTAAACTCCAAAATGATGCTTCTAAATGTATCCATGCTCATGTGCACTTATTGACCTGAGAAAAACATGCTTTAAAACGTCAACATAAACTTGGTGAATTCACAGGTTTATGTATGTATAAGGTAGGACCACAAGATTTCAAGTGTGTAATAATGTAACACATACAATATCACAAAAGTAATTACGCATGCGCTAAGCTCATGACACTAAAGCTACAACATGTACGTACTTGCAATTTAATGCCAATAATGTGCCCGTGTAGATGTTCAACCCGCAACATCCAAACTCGACATGGTATACGTCTGTTGTTTCGGTACCGCCGAAACTAGTGAGCGCTACTCACCCGAACGGGGATGTCAATCCTAAATAGATCTAGTCATAACATCCGCGCTTATAACCAATAATTAACAGTTCATGATTCATGGGCATAATGGGTTATCGCTACTTAGGCAAACTCGTAATTCGTTTAAAGTGTACTTGCGTCCAAATATAAAACAATGCATGTTTCTCACCCCAAAAGTTGTAAATCATTGTAAGTGTATAAAATGGGGCTATGAACTCACCTTAAGTGAATGAATTGATTATAATTAATTATAGGCCGTATGAGAATAATGTATTTAAGGCATGCTTGATTAAGGGGATTAAGGGGTGATGAATGAAAAAGGCAATCATCATCTAAGCTTCGTTTGATACAATGGAATGGAGGATTACCCAAAATAGGGTAATCAACCATTAATAAACAAAATAGGGGTTATGGTATTGATTACCCCATGTAACCACCACCTCCATGATCTTATCTATTTCTTCTATCATTTTTATTTATTTATTTTTGTATTCGTTTAAACTTAGGAATTAGAATTATAGTTACCACATTTTATTACTTAATAATACTACTTATTATGTTTCTCGTGATACAATTTACAGTAATAATATATCAACATATTTTCACTTTACATTGATACATGCATACAAGGTTATCAGCATAACAATTCCATAGTTTGTCACTAGGTTCTCTGAAATTCGTCAAATGATGTTTTAAATATAGGTGCAATGATATATGCAGTAAAATGCCATTTTTATAGTTTAATGTTAAATCAAAAGAAAATAAAAAGTCTAGTCATAAATGATTGCAATTGTGGTTTCATAACATGTTTTCTAGTATGCTCCTACGAGTGTGCGTGTTTTATATGAATTGAACCAAGCAAAAACAATGATGGCATAATACTCATTGCATTCCTTAGCATTCCTATTATCTTTGTCATTGTCATTTCTTG
>BQNB010103719.1:0-23974 GCA_026074375.1 Tanacetum coccineum | reverse complement strand
AAAAATAAAAACACTCCAAGCCTAGGGTTTTCTTATTTCATAACCCTAACACATACAACCATAGTATATGTCGCCTCTTCTTTCCTCAACCATATCCACAAAAGTACTACACCCTTATATCTCCATTAAATCATCCGCTTCCAACTTAACAAAACTTGTCAAATCTACATCTCCCAAACTTAAAAAAACAATTGACCCACATCCTCTTTTTTAATACATACACGAGCTCTTTTCTATCAGTCAAACTCGTCATTCAAACACACAAGAAGACCACGGCTTCAAGATCCACTAAAGGGTCTCGGGTAGGTTTTGTTCCATTGTTTTGCGTTTTTGATCGAAACAAAAGAAAAGACTATAACATCATTGTTATATTTCTTTCTCTATTTTCGTATAGTGAAAGAGTTATGCTCAACAAAGATCGATGATGAATATTTCTCTCGTGTTCTTGGTCTTTTAAAAGATCACAACTTTAATGGAAAACACGAAGAAGAGAAGAAATCTGAGATCATGATTATTCTGTCCCATTTCGAGTCTGTTGTTGTTATAGATATGGGATTTGTGTTTGACAGTAAGGAGGATGGGAGTTAGAATAGTTTGGATTTGAGTGTGGTTGATGTTGATTGTTGTTGATGTTGTGTCAGTTTTTCGGAACAGATCAGTTATGACACGGTCATAACCAAGTTAGCTCATTGAGTTGACTCAGTTTTTAAGATTCATTCTCGATGTGCATCATTTTTGGAATTGGCCTTGAATCTGTTAAGCATATCGAGTTTAGTCCATTCAACATATTTTCCGAATTTGACTTTCGAGTTTGACCGTTGACCAAAAGTCAACGTCGAGTTTGCACTTTGACCAAAAGTCAAAACTCTATAAAAACAGTTACACTTCCGAGTTTTGACTTCCGATTTTAACTTCCGAGTTTGGTACAGATCCGAAAAGTAGCACTTAATTGTAACCCAAATACGATAAAACCGTAATCTGGCAATCCCGATTGCATAAAACACAACCGAGTTTGATAACAATTAAGCACTTATTAAGCAAATATAGACCAGATCTGATGAATAAGCCAGATAAGCACAAAAACTGATTTAATCAACAAATTAAGCATAACAATAAGCTGCTGAACTGAATGAGCTAATCTGCTGAAAATCCACATCTGATTAAAATAAGCTGATCATAAGCCGAATCTGAACTGAATAAGCTGTACCGAATAAGCTACTGAACGCACTAAATTAGCTCAAATAAGTTGCGTAATAAGCTGATCAGAATAAGCTAAACATCACGAATCGCTCCTGCAGCTCTGATACCACTTGTGAGGTTTCTCGATTCACGATCTCGGGAGGTCGGGGATGATGGAAATATATAAAAGCCATTTTAGAGAGAGAAAGTAGTTATTATTGAATGATTAGTGAAAATTACAATTATGAGGTTCACCCCTCTAAGGAAGATTAGAGGGGGTATTTATAGTCTAAACACAAGCCATCTTTGGGCTAATTACACTTCTAGTCCTTGTGTTTAAGACTATTTAGAAACTAATGTAATTTCCATATAAACACCATATTTTTAATCCTAACATTCCCCAATTCCAATTGTTGGTCTCCCGCCCATTGGAAGATTAAAAGTTTTCAAATTGCTCTTTGTAAGCATTATTGCTATTTTCTAGAAAATTGTAAGACTTTACTTATGAGTTGTTTAGATTTCGAGGCGTGCCGTTCAACTCAATCGATAGGTCTGCCAACCTTCGAATTTCTAGGGTGCCTTCCAACTATCCATTAGTTTAATTCTAGAGTTTCTTCGATGGAGTAGTTCTATAGTACAATGCATGAAATAGAGAACAAACTCACCATACTGTGATCTTCCTAATTTAATATTTCTCGGGCATGCAGAAGCATGGGAGTAGCTTAAAAATATTTGTTAGAGGATCCTATCTTAACCTATATAAATTATTGATGGAAGATATTTTAATGGCATAGAAGTCTAAATCTGCTGCTTTCATAAGATAGAAGATCGTGTGAGAATAATGTTGACTATTTCCTATATTTATATATAATAGAAGTTGACTCAACAATAGAGAACATTTATAGGTATTGTAATCTAATGCATGACACCTTACTTTGGTTGTTAAACATAAATACTATACTAATTGTTCCATATGTGCTTAAGTAGCAGGCATCGTAGCATCGTAACTGAAAGAAATGTTACTGAAACAATATGTTTACAGAACATGAGAGCTGCCTAATGGATTCTAACCAATGACATCTGGTCTGCAGCACAAACATATGAGTTGTTTCTTTTATCATGTTTCTCTTTGCCATTTAGAATAACAAATATACTTTAAAGTTACATTTTTTTATACAAAAAGCACCATCGTTTTTAAACAACTTGACTAAATCTATCCAATTTGACCCAATCTTAAGTAAATGGGTTTAGATTTAGCATAATTCCCTGATACGACAAAACTTAACCCAATTTGATTCATTCTTAAGTAAATGGGTTAACATATGCTACATCTAGTTGAAATGGTGTAATTGACGGATCATGGATTGTTTAGGATTTAATCACATCGGTACTATAGCTGATCTACTACGATCATATTTCTGAAAGAATTTCTAACTTAGACTAAGTTTTTCCCCTAGCCATAATCTAAATTATTCATCCTCGGCTTTCTAATTAGTAAACTCATATACAAAAATCACTAAGTCCAGAACAGATTCACCTTTTAGATACAATTTTAACACTTGTATTTCACCAATACCTTTCTCTTTTTCATCTTATAGCTCATTTGCATAACTTACTGTTCATACTTAGTCTTATTATTTCGATGCATATACCACATTATAGTTCTGAAATCAAATAGTTAACGACATACATCCATAAATAGTAATAAAAAAACGAGTAACAAATAAAAGCAACATTTACTTATTAAATATCAAACTAAATACATAATCGAAAATAACATATCAATCGTAGAACTTCCAATTTAAACTGACTTGTGCCCCTAGATAAACTATGAAACTATTCATCGTCAGCTTTCTAATTAGTATTATCATCCAAAAACATCGTTTAATCCTTTCCAGATTCAACCGTCAGCGATAGTTAACAACAGACATTTCGCCCATTATCTATCTCTTTCCAAATCTGTTTCTAAAACCTATTACTTACTGCTCATAACTGATCATATACACTGTTTGCATAATCCTAACATGTATCTTAGAATTCCCAAACACCACAACACGAAATCCACAATTGCGTCCATCAGATACAATTTTCACCTAATCATTTCATCTTATAACTTAATTGCATAACCTACTGTTCAGAAATTATCTCATAATTTTTATGCATAAACCACCATAAATTTAACTTCATACAGCAAACAAATGGTAACATCAAAACAACAAACTCAGTCAATGCACAAACTACATGAATCTAAAAAAGTAGACTACAATAAGTAAAAAGTTTAAGTTAAATATCTTAGAATAAAATGCTTACTAATGCGTTAGGCCAATTCCAGCATAGTATATTGTAATAGTAGCTACTTGTGTTTTTAATTCCAGTAACTCGTGGCCTGCAAACAGGACCGCAAAAAAGACGTCATTGTAATCAATTTGTATGCCTTTGCTAAGAAAATGGACCGCAAAAAACCATAGAAATTAATAAGAATAGAGTTGTTCCAATGTAAATAGTTTACAGCAATATGATATTCATCATCGATATTATTGTTACATCTTATGGTTTGCATAATTATTTTCTTTTACCATTCACGTGATGTACCAACTCTAACGTATTTTTCCACAAACTGGGATGCATAAATCGAAAAAATTTACACCTGCAACTGCCTTTTGCCAACAATGTCTTTCCTACTCCAGGCGGTCCACAAAGAAGAATACCGCATGTAGATATACAAACATAAATCTCGATACTTTAAACGACATCCACTAAATATCTAAATCCATACTTACGAAACAATAACCGCGTATAAACACATAAAGTAACACTTTCTCAACACCATAAAATAAACATGTAAGATCAAAATACAATGGCATATTGGCTTGTAATTTAATATTTGGAAGATGTACCTGGAATTTTGACTCATCGCCTACGATAAATTTCCCTTTGTTTAAAGTAACACTTTCTCAACACCATAAACTAAAACTAAGAAATTTCTCGTAGCATTTTGACATTGTTTCTATTTGCCCACTGCAGCGAAACACTCTTAAATTTGAATTCATGGTCCATACATCAGACTTACATTCTCTTTGTCGGAGCATTTCTATAAGTGTTGGTTCCATGTCCACAATCTGTTGGCAAAGACAACAAAAATAAGAATCTAGCTTAAGTTCAGCCCATGTGTTTGGATTTGCATTTCAGAACTCATTATCTTATTATTGTCGCCTCAAAATTCACAGTAATTAGTTATACTATTTTAGTTTCAAACAGCACAAGCGCATCCGACACTCTATTCTAAACCTCATATCATTACAACTCTATATTCTAAACCTCATATCATTACAACTCTATATATCTTATTCATATTATGCAATATCACATAGGAAAACTAAAATGTATATCCAAACACCCAGACAAAAAGGAATATATAGTTGTAAAAGGTTACATTTTTGCTTTCCCATAAGCACTAATAAGGGTATTATAAGCCATAATGGCTACATGCAGTCAAGATTCCACCAAAAGTGATTGAATCGGGTAAAGTATTTTCACCTTCCATTTGTGTGAAAGTTGCAATTTCATCTAAAGACATGCCTAAAACAGCTTCCTCAAAAGTTGGCATCACCTGATAATAGAAACCCATAGACGGTAAAAATGTTTTTAAAGAGAGATATATTACTCTAAAAGCAGGGTTTGCATCCGGATGGAATACCAAAATAGTATTTCAAGTATGGCTGATTTGATTTATATATTGCATATTCAACCTCAAGTAATACATTACTTTTAACGTTCCTGATCATTCTCGTTTAAGTCCTCTCGTCACGACTTTTAAACATTTTGAGGCTTATTTCGTCTGCGCAGCCATCTGTGGCTCCAACTCGTCCATGAGTAGATGTTCTTCTTTTGAGATGACGATGGATCCTCTTGACTGGGAACTGAAGGCCAGCTCTAGAAGACCGAGAAGTAGGGCCCTCCTTGTCCTTGTTACCGCCTCCTGCTAGTGTCTTCCCTGCCAACAATCCCTTTCTACCTTTTCCAGCAATTTGTTTGCTTCACACAAAAAACTGATAAGATTTAAATAAAAGGGTAATGAAAAGGAATGTGGAAAACTGAATTTTATCTCGATGGAACACGGATGTCATGTAATCGAAACCATGTTATGATTAATAAGGGCAATTTATGTGAATTCGACAATTGAGACAAAGGTCTAAATTTTGGTATTTTTCTGCAACAAACAATTAGCAAATGCAACTACCCTCTTCAGATTACGATAAAACCGATCACTGATATATCAGTAAAGTTCATATTAAGATCTTCTTTTGATGCGGATCCACGAACAAAAGAACGAACCTAGGCCAATACCTAGCGGCGACGATACTTGGCCAACCAAGTTACCGGCGTCGGAGATAAATATCTCGGCCAACCGAGATCAAGAAACAATAAACGCTTTTGTTAAGAAAACTTTCAATGATAATTAACCATTCAACCAAAAGAGTTTACAAGATTAAATAGGAAACAAAAATAGTAAACAAGGAAACAAATCTCAAAAATTATGGTCCAAGAAACAGAAACGAATCATAAACTAAATTTATCATCTTCTAATGGTTGAATGGGCTTTAATAACTTGGGCCGGTTCTAGCCACTTTCATTAGTGGACTCGAGGTTGTCTTCCACTTGGGTTGTTATGTCTGGATCTGTATCATCCTCCCCCCCTAAAAAACGACTCGTCCCCGAGTCATCATCAAATGGCTCGTCGCCAACATAAGGAGCGAGATCAGCAACATTAAAAGTAGCCGAGACACCATAATGACCCGGTAAATCAATTTTATATGCATTGTCGTTAATGCGCTCAAGAACACGGAATGGACCATCGGCCCGAGGTTGTAACTTAGCAAAACGCCCCTGTGGAAACCTTGCACGTCTCAAGAAAATCCAGACGAGATCACCAACTTGAAAAACCACTTTCCGCCGATGTTTATTGGCACGAGCTTGATATTGTAAATTGTGCTTAGTAATCTGATCGCGTACCTGTTCATGAAGCAACTTGATTTGTTCTGCCTGATCACTTCCTTCTGCATTATACTGCGTAACCCTTGACAATGGTGCGAGATCAAGGGGTGTAAACGGATTACGCCCATAAACCACCAGAAAAGGGCTACGCCCTGTTGAACTATGAGTGGACCTGTTATATGCGAACTCAGCTTGGGGGAGAGCAAGATCCCATTGCTTTTTGTTGTCACCCATGAGACAACGAAGAAGATTCCCCAAGCTACGGTTAGTGACTTCGGTTTGACCATCGGTTTGTGGGTGATGAGAAGAGCTAAATTGCAGCTTTGCCCCCAATCGTCTCCAAAGAGTGCGCCAAAAGTGACCTACAAATTTCACATCTCTGTCCGATGTGATTGTTTTTGGTATCCCATGTAACTTAACGATCTCAGAAAAATATAACCGTGCCACCTCTGATGCATCATATGTTTTTGAACACGGGACAAAGTGAGCCATTTTAGAAAAACGATCCACAACAACCATAATAGAGTCTTTTTTTTGTTGCGTAAGCAATAAACCAAGGACGAAATCAATGCTAACATCCTCCCATGGTCTGGACGGCATGGGTAGATGAGTCTTGGCAAGACGGCATGTGCGACAACGATTTAGAACTTTCACCACATCACGTACAAGGTTGGGCCAAAAAAAATGCTCAGCAACAAGTGAGACGGTTTTTGACCGTCCAAAGTGACCTGCCAATGCTCCCTGATGACATTCAAGAATAATGGATTCCCAGAACGAAGATAAGGGAACACACAAACGATGTCCCTTAAAGAGCAAGCCATCGCGCTGAACATAATCGCGAAACGGAGTAACCCCACATGTTTCCCAAATAGCTTTGAAATCGGGATCATCTTTATATAAGACTTTGAGGGGCTCAAAGCCGGCAACCTGAATGGTGGAAGAAATCATTAGAGACGGACGACGACTAAGGGCGTCGACGACCGTGTTGGCGTTCCCGGCTTTGTGACGGATGACAAAATGAAAATCTTGCAAAGTTTCAACCCATTTTGCGTGTCGCGGGTTAAGCTTAGCTTGCCCTTGAATAAATTTTAATGCTTGATGATCAGAATATAGAATGAACTCATTGGGCAGCAAATAGTGTCTCCAATATTCAAGGCTTCGGACGATCGCGTAAAACTCCTTATCATAGATGCTATAACGACGCCGCGTTTCATTGAATTTTTCACTAAAAAATGCGATCGGCCTGTTCAATTGGCTCAAGACACCACCGATCCCGACACCCGAAGCGTCACACTCCACTTGAAACACATTGGCGAAATTTGGCAAAGCGAGTACCGGCGCTTCTATAACAGGTGTTTTTAGAAGTTCGAAAGCCGCCTGAGAAGTTGTGGACCAAGAAAATTTACTACTCTTTAAACAATCTGTGATTGGTGCCGCAATTATGCTAAAGTTTTTAATAAAACGGCGATAGAATAAAACAAGGCCATGAAAACTTCTCACTTCGTGTAAGGATGTCGGAGTTGGCCATGTTGTTATTGCTTCAACCTTCTTATTATCCATGCGGATGCCATTGCCCGACACCAAGTACCCTAAAAAAATGACTTCGTCTGACAGGAAATGACATTTTTTCTTGTTGGCGAATAATTTTTGATCTCGGAGAACCAACAAAACCTGTCGAAGATGATGTAAGTGTTGTTCCAAGGTGTTGCTAAAATTCAAGATGTCATCAAAATAAACAACTACACATTTGTAGAGTAAAGGTTTAAAAACATGATTCATTAAATGCATGAAAGTACTTGGAGCGTTTGATAACCCAAAAGGCATAACCATCCACTCGTAAAGCCTGTCGCGTGTCTTGAAAGCGGTTTTCTACTCATCCCCGTCCCTCATACGGATCTGGTGATAGCCGCTTCGCAAATTAATTTTAGAAAATAGTTTAACCCCGTCCAGGTGATCAAGAAGATCGTCAAAACGTGGTATCGAAAAACGGTATTTAATGGTAATTTTGTTCACTGCACGACTATCAATACACATTCAAAAAGTACCATTCGGTTTAGGAACCAGTAAAGCGGGTACCGCACAAGGACTCATGCTTTCTCGGATGAGGCCTTTGTCTAGAAGTTCGGTCACTTGGCGATGTAGCTCTGCATATTCTTGTAGGTTCATTTGGTAGGCTGGTTTGTTTGGGATACTCGCACCAGGAACAAAGTCGATGCAATGTTAAATATCACGCATTAAAGGTAGCCCAGCCAGAATGTCATCTGGAAAAACATCGGCGAACTCACAAAGGAGTGGAAGCACCACTACTGGACATTCCAAAGGTTCTGGATTCGCTTCGACCACCACTAAGGCCAGAACATGTGTGGTGGTTGGCTGTTTTGCGAGACCCACAAAGTCAGGCTTTGTCAACGGCTGTTGTGGCTCATCGCGTGGGTTGAGTGGAGCCAAAGTAATGCTGAGACCGTCCTTTTTGAAAGAGTACGTGTTACGAAACCCATCATGTTTGACACGCCGATCATACAGCCATGGACGACCCAAAAGAATGTGGCATGCGTCCATGGGAATCACCTCACACCAAAGTTCATCAGTGTACTTATTGCCAATTGAAAATTGTACCAAACATTTATGAGTAACCTGGACCAAGTTTCCTTTCTTCAGCCATGTGAGTTTGTATGGATCAGGGTGTTTTTGGGTGGGTAGACTGAGCTTTTCAACCATCGTGGTGGCTACCATATTTTTGCAACTTCCGCCGTCCACAATGACCATACACACTTTGCCCTTTGACGTACACTGTGTTCTGAAAATGTTGTTGCGGAGCCATGTAGTATCATCGCCGTGATCAGATGGAATGACGTTGAGAACGCGGCGAGACACAAGAATCTCACCCCGATCAAGGTAAAGTACTTCAATGGGTTCCTCCTCCTCATTTGTGTCATACGTTGGTTCTGGCTCGTCCACAAAATAAAGTATTTGCTTATTTGGGCAATCCCGTTTAAGGTGACCCAAGCCTTGACATTTAAAACATCGTAGAGCGTTTGACGTTCCCATTTGAGTAGTTGGAATCACAGGTGGTTCAGTGTTGATTGGGCCGACCCGAGGAGCCGATGTGGGTGGACAGGATGTTGTTGGGAACTTAGTTAACGGTTTGAGTTTGTTATTGAGTTGTTGTTCGACCCGTAAAGCAAGCCTACACACATCATAGAAAGAATAACACTGTTGTAACATTACCACGTTCGCAATATCCCGTCGAAGGATACTCAAGAAACGTGCAATAACTTGTTCTTCATCTTCGTCTGCCCCACAACGCATTTGCATGCGCTCAAATTCACGAATGAGTTCTTCAACGGGTAAGGAACCCTGTTTGAGATTATGATAATCCAAATATGCATCTTGTTTGTATGTAACAGGAAGAAACTTGGCTTAAACGGGATCCTACAATTGGCATCAGAGCTACGTGTGGATTCGTGGTTGATTCTTGTGGTTAAAAGCATCAAATTCGAGCTCATTTTGGTCCTAAATACCCCACGGCTCAAAATTCATTTTTGGGCTTAATTGGCTGGTTAATCATGGTGTTTTTCGTGTGATATAAGCTAAGGATGATACATTGTTACTCCTACAAGTGAAATCTAGCAAAAAGGTTCGAATTTCTTTAAGTGTTCTTCGTGGAGAGTTGCTACTTTTTGGACGATCCACAAAGATATACATGTTATTGTATGTTTAATCATCAAATACCTACTTAGGATTACAAGTATCTAGCTTATTTTCGTGGATAAAAAGCTTATTTGGCTCGATTTTGCTCAAATCGTCCTAGTGTTCTTGGTGGAGAGTTGCTTATTTAATTATATCTCTTGCCGGCGGTTTGACTAGCTAGGGGACAAGATCCACGATTTAAGGAAATAGTCAACGGCGGTTTGTTGACCAAAACAGCGAGTTGCTAAAACAGCGAGTTGCTAAAACAGCGAGTTGCTAAAACAGCGAGTTGCTAAAACAGCGAGTTGCTAAAACAGCGAGTTGCTAAAACAGCGAGTTGCTAAACAGCGAGTTGCTAAACAGCGAGTTGCTAAACAGCGAGTTGCTAAACAGCGAGTTGCTAAACAGCGAGTTGCTAAAACAGCGAGTTGCTAAAACAGCGAGTTGCTAAACGGCGAGTTATCAAACAGCGAGTTACAAATTGGCAGCGGTTTACTAAGGATTTTTTTTGTGTGTGAAGAAAAGGGTTTCAGTAAAACAGCCATAACTTTTGATCCGTAAGTCCGTTTCAGGCCCGTGACCTCTCAAATCGAAGAGAAAAACGAGACGGATCACGCTGTAACCACCCTTTAGCTGGTTACGGATTTTTCGAGGCCCAAAACACTCGTTTACTATGATTTATTGACATTTTTCAGTTTTTTGGAATTTGTGTTAGACTTGTTTTTGTTCTAGCTCACGGCCCATCTGTATTTTTAGGCCCGTTTCAGTTTGGTGAGCCTATTTAAACAAACAGCTTTAACCCTAGCCAGAAAATTATCTGTTTTTAGACAATTAAATCATTGGCCGCTGATTCCGAATCAAATCATTCACGGTTTTCTATTGATTTTGTAAAATCCCGTTAATTCATTTATCGGTTTTAATCATAGACGTGTAAAATCCCGTGAACGTGAATTGCATACAACCACAACTTCAATCACAACTTCAATCACATCATATCCACTTAAGATCCAACAAAATCTTTCACACTTCATATTTCATAACTATTCATTCATCATGTCTACTCCAGTTAACACATCCTCAACAGATAGCCAAATGCACAACAATATCATGGCAGCTGGTTCAAAAGATCGTCCACCGATGCTTAGACCAGGAAGATATTCTTAGTGGCATTCGCGTTTTCTACGATACCTTGACACTAAATCGAATGGTGAATATCTGAGGAAGTGCATCTTTGAAGGTCCATATATGCCTACAAACGTACTCATTGCAGCAGTTGAAGCAGCAGAGAACATTCTACCAGTAGCTGCACATGAAGAAGCTGAGACAATACACAACATGACAGCAAAGAACAAACTTTACCTTCAAGCTGAGCAAGCTGATTGGCTAGAGGACACGGATGAAGAGATTGATGAACAGGAATTGGAAGCACATTACAGCTAAGGAGCTGAAAAGGAAGCTATTTTCTTGATTTTGACTGGTATTGGAGATGAAATTTACTCAACTGTTGATGCATGCAACACAACAGCTAAGGAGATGTGGACAGCCATTGAAAGGCTACAACAGGGTGAATCGTTGAACGTACAAGATGTAAAGACAAATCTGTTCTGGGAATTTGGGAAGTTTACTTCTCGAGATGGCGAATCCATGGAGTCTTATTACTCCCGGTTTTATAAACTGATGAATGAGTTGACAAGGAACAACTTGCAAGTTTCACAAATGCAAGTGAATGTTCAATTTCTTCAACAACTTCAACCGGAATGGTCAAGATTTGTGACGATTGTCAAGCAGAAAGAGGAAATAGACACAGTCTCATATCACAGGCTGTTTGACGTTCTGAAGCAGTTTCAAAACGAAGTTAATGATATCCGTTCTGAGAGATTAGCCAGAAGTGCAAATCCGTTAGCACTTCTTGCGGCTGCTCAACCATATTCAGATAACTACTATCAGGCACCAAAACCTCAAAGATCGAATGCACCATCATACATGCAATCTTCTTCCACACGACCAAGTGCGACTACCAGACACAAAGGCAAAGAGATCGCCAAACCAGTTACTCCTCAATCTGAGTCCGTTTCTGAGGAAGACAGTGATCCAAGAACAAGCTGGAGGGAAAGAGATATGAAAAAGAACTTGGGCACTCCATGTTAAGTATTTCAAAGAAGCTGTACAAACCTACCAACAACAACCTTCGAACTTCTTCAAACTCCAGGAACAAGACTGAAGATACCACACCAAGGTATAACAACGACAATCAGTCAGGGCAGTTTGGGAATCAAAGGACGATGACAGTTGCTGGGGCTAGGGAACAGTCGGACAGTCCGGTAGTGAAAAAATGGGATACAGGTACTTTTACATGCAGGGATTTGGAACTATGCCAGGGAATGCAGGAAGCCCAAAGAGGTTAAAGGACTAAGGAGTATCACAAGGAGAAGATGATGTGTGCAACAAGCTGAACAAGGTGTTCACTTCAGCTGAGCAAGCTGTTGGCTAGAAGACACGGATGAAACAGATTGCATGAACAAGAACGCCCTATCCTAACAATTACCATGGCAAAGATTCAGGAGGTCTCACCTGAAGAAACCAGTTCTACTAGTCAGCCATTGGAACAGGTACAAAACCATGATGAAAATGATGTGTTTGCCAATATGAGACGGACCATTCTGTGCACATGATCCAATTAAGAAACATTTTGTTTGAGAAGGTTGATAGCAATGCATTCCGATTCATCAAATATATGTATCTAATGATAGTCAGGTTGTTCAAAATGCGGCTGAATGTGTTGATGAGCGTGCCGCGCTTGCGAATTTATTGCTATTTTGACTCTTGATAGGAGAAAACAAAAACGTATTAAAGCAATTAAAGAAAGAAACAATCATTAACTCAAGAATGAAGGAGTGCAAAACTACCTTGATGAGTCTAGTAGGGCTCTGGGGAGGCTACTAGCTAGTAGGGTAGTCTCTGATTGCACTTCAGACCAACTGTACTGTGGTGAGAAGTACACGGCCTCTTAATGACCTAACGAGTGATCTAAAATACTTCAAACAAAGTTATGAAACTCTAAGACTATTAGCTCTTAAAGACATTTGGACATAAAAGAGGGTTAAAAAACTAAACCTATGAAATTTCAGTTGTCAATCAGAAACTCGATGAGCCCAGTCAAAAAGAGTCTGTTAACTAGGTCACAATTTGAAGGTCAAATCAAAAGGAGAAAAGTAAGGTTATTTTTGGATTTAAAAGGTTAAGGAAGGAAAAGACATTGACACTATGGATTGTTTTTTTTTTTTTTTAAATGGACCCAAACATAAGTTTTTAAATGAAATTTCTTTATAAACGCAATAGTCAATTCAGGACCATTGCATGTTAGCACCAAATGCGCAACGTATAATGGTCAGATTCAACCTTTGCTAATCAATAGTACCTCAAGAAAGTCAATCTAAAAAGCCCTCGTTTGTATGGATCCCCATATGATACTTTGATCTTGCAAAAGATTTTGCCCCAACTGGGGAAGAGACTGTGACTCTGAATAAGAGAGTAGATCAAAATTGGAAAGACAAAGTGAAAACCATATGTTACACATTATCAAAAACAGTCTGATGAACCTTTTAAAAACATCCTAACCCTATCTTGATCAGTGGAACGCGCTAAAGAAGTTAGGAAGGACTCAATGTGGAGAAAAACGTTTGTTAGGATAAGCCAAACATTGTATAAACTTGCCTTTCTACCAATTCTAAATTCCTATAGTAAAAGTAGACAACTTTATAACAAAATGACAAACAACTTCAATCATTTTAGAACAATTTGTCAACAAACTTGGTCTAATCATACTAGTAGTGCATTTCCTAACCCAACTGCTAAGACTATGGAAGTTTTGATCAAAACGTTATTAATGCCTCTTTCAAACAAAACTATACTGGACAGTCATTGTTTTGTTCATGAACTAAAAGTAGAAATGATTGACGATTTGGAGTACGGCTAAAATCCCTTGAAAAGGAGATTGAAGAACTTGAATCAGAAAAGGGTGATTTTTCAAACATTATGATAATATTCTCGAAGAGTGTGGGTCTAAAGATGTTAAATGTTAATATTTGCACTTTCTCCTGTCTGAATCAAATGCTCATACTGAATTTGAAATGCATGTATCTTCATAAAGTCAAAGAATGTGAATGTCTTGCACAAAAGCTGTCAAAACAAACTGAATCTGTTAATAACGAAGTTCATAATAAGCTTTTAAAAGAGTTTTACTAACTGAAAAACATCGATTTTCTTGAACTTTCTTTACAACATTGTAAAGATCAGATGAAAAACAACCCAGTTTGCAAAGGAAAATGCTTCAATGTATTTCGAAAGATCGTGAACAATATCATGAAATAAGATTTGAAGCTCAAAATGCAAGACAAGAACATGGTGATAAATGAGTAATGAAAATAGTCATTCTAGGTAACAAAAGGAAAGTCTATAGGAAACTCAGGTTTGTTAAAATCTGTTGTTCGGGTTCACATATTGATCAATTTACAACTAAATGCTCATCGGATTCCAAAACCATCTAGTTTTAGGAAAACCGACTCCTTTTTCAAATTCTCTGAAATGAGATAGTTTTCAAACGATTAAGGTGTTATAAAACTAACCTGCGTCGGATGGTTTGTTTAAACAGTCACTCAACAGGATTTGCCTCGGGAATAGTACCAAGCGGTTCGAAACTCAAATGTGCTTTAATCAGGGAATGTTTAGATTGCCTCCACCACAAACACAAACTAGAACACCAAGTTGGCCTCATGCTTCTAGAATACTAATCTCACATGTCTAAATCTTCAGGAGTAATTCACACTACTAGTGTTCAGCAGACCATAACTTAAGGGCTATCATGTTAAAGGATAGGTCGTGCCAAAACAAAAGTACAAGTAAGTTTAAAAGAAGGAAGTAGAAGACCATCATAGGATTTCTAGTATTTCTAAGAAAACAAAGTCTGTAACTGCGTGTAATGACAGTTCAAACTCCAGAACTTCGAATGAAAATGCTGTTTGTGCTGAATGTGGAACATGTGTGTTTAATTCTAATCATGATGCTTGTGTTTCTCGATACTGAAAAACGTGAATTGCTAGAATAAGAAGCCTAATGTAGTGCCTATAGTGCTAGTAAAACCAAAGAGAAAAGCGAATAATCTGTTGCAACACCCCATAAGAAAATCAGTTGCATCAGAATCCACTACTCAGAAATCCAAGAGTTACTATAAGGAGTTGTATGAGAATACAAATCAGGAATGGAAATGGTGGATAGCTAAGAGATGTCCATCAGGTTATACATGGACACAAAAGCCGCTTAGGACCAAAAAGATATGGATACCTAAGATTAGGAAAGCTGATAATCAACAGTATTAGTCTCACTATAGACAGTGGTCTCTAGTTATAACTAATGTCTTGAGATATAAATTTCTTAGGATCCAATTTGTCCAATTCTCCATGTCCTCTAATACTCTTGCAGGATTGTACAACTCATCATAGTCATTGCGACTCTCGGATGCACAAAGCACATGACGGGCAATCTAAGCGTTTGTGTATTTTTGTGGAGAACTATCTGGGTATGTTCATTTGGGAAATGATCATGTTTGCCTCCAATTCTTGGTTATGGAGATTGATCAAGGGTATGTCAGGATTCAACGGGTTGTATTACGTCGAAGGCCTCAATCATAATCTTTCTCGGAACGCATCATTGACTCAAGAACTGAAGGAGTGCAAAACTAACCTTGATGAGTCTAGTAGGGCTCTGGGGGAGGCTACTAGCAGTCGGGATAGTTCTCTGATTGCACTTCAGACCAAACAGACTGAGCTTGAGAAGTACACGGCCCTTAATGACCTAACGAGTGATTATAAAATACTTCAAACAAAGTTAAATGAAACTCTAGGACTATTAGCTCTTAAAGACATTGACATAAAAGAGGGTTTAAAAACTAAAACCTATGAAATTTCAGTTGTCAATCAGAAACACGATGAGCTAGCCAAAAAGAGTCTGTTAACTAGGTCACAATTTGAAGGTCAACTCAAAGAGAAAAGTAAGGTAATTTCGGATTTAAAGGTTAAGGAAGGAATAAATAAAGTTTTTAAATGAAATTCTTTATAAACGCAATCAGTCAATTCAGACCATTCACATGTTAGCACCCAAATGCGCAACGTATCATGGTAGATCAACCTTTGCTAATCCAAAGTACCTCAAGAAAGCTCAATCTGATAAGCCTCGTTTGTATGAGATCCCATATGATACTTCTGATCCTGCAAACAGATTTTGCCCCGATGGGGAAGAGACAGTGACTCTTGAAAAGGAGAGTAGATCAAAATTGGATAAAGACACAGTGAAACCATATGAATCAAAATAGATAAAGGACAAAGTGAAAAACCATATGATTAACACTAATCAAACAGTCTTTATGAAAACTTTCAAACCACCATCTCAAAACAATCTGCGCAGTTGGAACGCATAAAAGAAGTTAGGAAGACAATGTGGAGAAAAACGTTTGTTAGGACAAAACCAAACATTGCTAAAAACGTTGGCTTTCTACCCATGTCTAAATCCATTAGTAAAAGTAGACTACTTTATAACGAAATGACAAACAACTTCAATCATTTTAGAACAATTTGTCAACAAACTTGGTCTAAATCCTACCAGTAGTGCATTTCCTACCCAACTGCTTAGAGTATGGAAGTTTGATCAAAATCTTATTAAGCCTTTTCGGACAAAACTATACTAGACAGTCATTGTTTTGTTCATGAACTTAAAAAAGGAATGGAATGACGATTTGGAAGTACGTTAATTCCTTGAAATAGGAGCTTGACGAACTTGAATCAGAAAAGCTGATTTTTAAATATATGATCTACTTCTCGAAGAGTGTGTGTCTAAAGGAAGTTTAAGGTATCATATTTGCATTCTATGTCTCATTTAAATGCTATCACTGAAGTGAAATGCAGTATCTTCATAATGTCAAAGAATGTGAATGTCTTTGTCACTAAAGCTTTCGAAACACAAATGAATCTCGTTAAAAAAGAAGTTCATAATAATCTGGTAAAAAGTTTTTTGTAAACTTGAAAATACACTCGATCATCTTGAACTGCTTTACAAAATGTAAAGAAACAAATGAAACAACTCAGTTTGCAAAAGAAAAACGGATCTTAATGTATTTCGAAAGAACGTGAACAATATCATGAAATACAAGATTTGAAAGCTCAAATGCAAGACAAGAACATAGCAATAAATGAGTAAAGAAACTCATCGAGAACTGCAAGGGAAAGTCTGTGGAAACTCAGTTTAATAAACCATCTGTTGTTCGACAACCAAATGCTCAACGAATTCCAAAACCATCAGTTTTAGGAAAACCGACTCCTTTTTCAAATTCTCCTGAAATGAGAAGTTTTCAAACGAAACAGTCGGTTAATAAAACTAATGTGTCGGATGGTTTATTTAAACAAGTCACTCAACAGAATTTGCCTCAGATTAGAAAACAAGAGTTGACAAAACCTGCCACTCCACACTCTTGGCATCAAATGAAGGAATCATCTTTAGCTAAGCTAAATGATTTGATTGCACCTGACCCCTCTAGGAATTGCCTAAAGCATGTGTCACTTTAGTCACCAAGGGAAAAAGTAGGCTCAAATGACATGGTTCATAACTACTACCTAGAGAAAGCTAAGAAAAGTGCACAACTTCAGAAAGACAAAGATGTGAATGGAAAACCTAGTATGATTGATCTTGCTAGATTACCCAACACTGCTAATGGTTGCAAACCAAAACCTAGGAATTGGCAAGCATCAATGAGTATTTGGGTTTCAAACAAAGATGTTCACTTAGGAGAACATAGGAAATAAAAGCCTTTCTTGAAGTTCAATGGCTTGCAATGTCCCATATGCAAAAAGTGCCTTTACAGTGCAAATCATGATGAATGCGTCTTAGAATACCTCTCAAGGTTAAATCCTCGTGCCTCTACACAAAATAAGGATGCAAAATCCCATAAGATAACAAAGAGATATATGCTCGTAGAAAAGTCAAGTGCATCTAAGAAACCAGAAAGACAGATCCCCACAGGACATAGGTTCTCAAACAAAAAGACTATCACTGTCCCTGAGAAAAAAATGAATCCTAGATCTTGTCTTAGGTGGAAACTAACGGGGTAGGAATTCTCAAGATGTTGTATTAGGTGGGTTCCACAGGAAAGTTATTTAAACATTTGTATGAATAAGGTTAAAAGTGAACCCACACATGGTTCAAATGGGCAGATATCCATCATATTCATGCATGCAACAAATGTAGGTTTTAAGTGCAGGTTACGTCATTCAATGTCATAAGCATAACAAAGAATTGACCTAAATACAGATGCAATATACAATGAAAAGCAGTGGAAAATCTCAGTGTGTGGTTGCTGAAATTACTGATATCTATGAAAACCTTGTGCCAGAATGGTTTCCACAAAAAGATGAAATCTTCAGTTTATGACGTTTGATAGCTGCAGATCAAGCCTCGGTCTTGCATGGCATTGAGTTTGAACACAGCAATTCAGCCTCGGTCTTCAATGTCATATGATGTTGATCACAACAGTTCAGGACTTCGCACCACATTGACAATGGTGGTCTGCTCTGAAAAATAACACTTCAGGCCCGTTCCTCAATCGTTCACAAGATGTTTGATCGCAGCGGATCAGCCTGAGTCTTCATGGCATGATGTCTGTTCCACATCAGTTCAAGGGCCTCGTTCTTCATCAAAAGACTACTGATCATAAACCGTTTGAACACGGAAATTCACGACCACAGCAATCGAACCGTCAAGGTTCAAAGCTTGGTTTAAAGGGTGTTCCTCTAGCAGTCAAGACCAGCTACATCCACGACAAGAGTTGGTATTAACATATTACAACATAGCAATGCTGAGGACAACATGTATATATATAGAAAATACAAAATCAGAAAAATAGAAAATTTCCAAAAAGATTCTTCTCGACATGTCTCTTGGAATCGATAACATTTACGTGCTTAGAAATGTCGATTAACATTGACACGGGTGTGTAAATGAAGTTCGAGCGAGAGTTTTTTCAAATTGTTTCAAAACATGTCATTTCTAATTTTCTAAATGGCTTATGTGCAAATGTCAATACATAACCCGGACTTCAAATAAAGGAAGGTTTATAACTTATCCTCCCAACGAGAAAATTAACGTTTCTCGGTCTTGAGCTGTTCTTACAAGACATTCAATGTTTTTAGCTCAAGAAAAAGGATAGTGTACGTTTCAGTGCGCTTACCCTTAACGTTAGAAGAGAAGTCCTCTAACATTTGGTTTTTCAAAAAGTTGAACACGATTTTTCAAGAATTTCTCGATGACAAATCATAATCTTTCAAAATTGTGTGTTCAACACTCCATCCCTCACAATGTTTTCAAAAGACAACAATTTCTCAATTGGTCCTATTTTTGAGGGGGAGTTTTTCGAAAAACAAAGTTTTAATTATTCTTGGATACATCAACAACGACAACTCTTATGTATTCAAAACATTATCAAAATGTTCCAAACCATTCATGCTAATAATATTTTCTCCCACAGAATTTTCAAGACATATTTTAATCACAAGGTATTTCAAAAACTAAGTGTTTATTATTTAAAATAAGGGGAGAAAATGTAATTAAAATATGATCTATTCGACTCAATGTGCTGAAGAAAAGGTTTTATGGTTCGATCTTATACCCAACAACATCTTAATTTCACGACGATTCTGAAGTCATAAGGTGGTTAGGTTAGGAATCAATCCTATGATCCAACCAGAACCGGAGGATCTACCCAAGGATAATCCAAAGTTAGAAATAGCAGTCCTTAGGTATGATTGGAGATGAATGTATATGGGAATAATGCCGACTAAGATTGAGCTAACACTGGAACAATCACAACAAGGTGTTAGTAATGACGTCTTGGTAAGCATTGAAGGCGTTGAAGAATTAAAAAGAAATGTATGGATAAAGGGTCTAAAGAAAGAAGCCCTCCACACAACTTAAGGCAGAAACCGGGTCAATACATATGCTGTCAGAATCACAAGTTGATTGCTGACATTGAAAACGACATCATGGACCCAGTGATGCAATGCACAACCCTTCCCAGCCATTCGGGTTTCTCTCAACAGAAACTTGTCTCATTTGTCACGGAGATACACACGTTATCTATTGACATCTCATTCCGAGATCGTTGATATTGAATAGGTGGCAATTCTGCTCAAGAGCTTCTCGGTACTAAAACCAAAATGCATATCGTGTCTAGAGCAAGAGATTATAAAAATATCGTTAGGACCACATTCCATTTCAAAAACTTGTGAAATTCATCAAGTTTTCACAAGCTGTGTTAACAAGGAGTCCTACGCAATATCCTTGTGTTATTTGCTTAGTAGACATCCGGAGTGATCTTTTAGTATTCACTAATGAAGATGGAATTCCTGCCTTGAGTCTGCATCATACATGCTCTTGGTAGGTGACTTGCGAGAGTCTATATGATCAAAACTTGTGGCAAAACTGGGATATCGATTTGGTCATTGGAAATGATTTGACGGTTGATGAATTTTGATAAAAGCTCATAACTCCCGATGTGTTACAAAAACGCTTTTAAGTAAATAGTTCGATTGATTTTCTATCAATTTTCTCAATTTCATAACGTAAACCGACAGGTTAAAACGGTGGTGACGGTATCCACATCAAACCAAAAGTCGTTTTATTACCAGATTCATGCTCATTCTACAAGACTAAACTATCATGAAAGCTCAGATTTAATGACAAAGACTTCGCAAACTCTGGTTTGATAGCTTTCAAGATAATGACAAAAAGTATGAGCCATGTTGGTCAAAGACATAAGATAGCAAAGATTGGTTAAAGCGATAAGACAATGACAAAAGGCTCAAGTCAAGATCGCAACAGCATGAGAGGAACAAGCCCTAAGACAAATACAAAAGAGAAGACCAAGGACCGCTTGAGCTTAACGACAAAAGCAATCTCATTGATCTCATCTCATGAAGGAGTGTCATCAATGAACTCACTTCGGGGGAGATTGTTAGCCTCAAAATATTGAGTCGAACATGAAGTTCGTTCATTATGTATTTAAGTCTCGGTCAATCAATTAGTTAACGTTGTAATAGGAAAGTATCGGGAATCGGGCTCGATAGTTAATCTAATATTGTATATGTTTCGGGTTTAATCCCAAGCAAAACCCGAGCCCGGGTCCTAGTTAAATATCCCGCGCGTCATTTAACGCGACGGGGTATATAAACTCTTTTCTATTTAGAAAAGAGTTAGTTGTTAAAATAATAAATCTTTTTCCTTTTCCAAAATTCTCTCATCTCTCTCTCTCTCTTCTTTCTCTCTCTAAAATAACTCACTCTCTCTCTCCTTTCTAGGTTGATTCGTGATTATTATATATGTTATGAAGTGTTAACGGGATCCTACAAAAATCTCTAAAGGCCTAGCTAAAAGAGTACAGCCAGAGTCAATGGCACCAAAGGGCAAAAAATTAAAATCTCTAAAGGCCTAGCCAAAAGAGTACAACCGACGGGCATCATACCCAAGGGCAACTACTGAAACCTCTAGACATAAAAGATACGTCGGAGCACACTATTATTTCATCCAAATATAAGAAACAAAACAAGCACTACAACCATTACAACTAGTGGCATAAATCCCTCCATCAGAAACAGATCCGAATGGATGACAAATATCAGTACAATTAAAATAAGAATGTCTAGTTATTTCATCCAAATATAAGAAACAAAACCAAATCCAAGCTAAAAGGCACGCGGAGCTAAGTCTTCTTCTTTGGAGGAGCACCGGATCCGCCAAGAGCCTTGGAGATGGTGGGAGTTGATGTGCTTGTGGAGGGAGCGAGGTCAAGATGAACTTTTAACAAGTCAGCCACCGAGTGGCGATAGCCTCTGGCAATATTTTCAACTTAGGGATACTTCTTTTCGAACAACTTGTCATACATCAGGTACAAATTCTTGTCGAAATAAGGATCAAAGTTTTTGACCTCATGAAGAATGTCCATAATCTCTTTGTCCGTTCTCCCCTCGCTCAATCCTTTACCCCATATGGCTTGAATAGCCATATTAAAGGGCTCAGAAAGACTCTCCTTGTACTCATGACTATTCAGAAGTCAGCTAACCACCGTAGGGAGCAACTTTCAAATGCAATCAAAATTTTAAATTTTAGCTTGACCCGGCTGAGCAGTAAGTTTCTCATGATCATTAGCCCCTTCGGCTAACATCCTTTCAGTATAAGTTAACATAGAGTCTTTCCTAGCCAGCTCAGCCTTCAGCGATTGGATTCGGGCAACCTGATTATGATTGGCAGCAGAAAAGTAGTTTTTCTCGTTCTCCAAAATCTACACCTTCTGCCCACACCCAGCATGCTCCTCTTTCATAGACTTGTAACGATTGATCGCATCAGTGTAAACATTGGCATTATGCTCCAAGTCTTGACGAGCAGTCACAAGCTTCCGAACCGTTTCTGAACATTCAACATGAGTGTCAGCAAGAGTGTCATATTCAGCCAAAAGGTTCTCAAACCTCTCTAGTATATTTGTCTGAGCCATGGCCCCTCTTGCTAGACTAAACCAGGCTCTCTGAAGTGCAACATCGTTGGTTAGGGAGTTGGATTCTTCTTGGGCGATCGGCGGAGCAAGATGTACCATCAGCTCTCGACACCATTTAAGAGTGTCTACACGGCATCGCAAAGGAATGGCCCACTAGGGAACAAATAATCACCACGAGAAGACTCACTCTACTCGATGTTCCAACCTAGGAAAATTAAGGAGAACGTTAATAACAAGTAAAAGATTTATAATAACAAGGTAAGTGCTAAAGGAGGCAAAACTAACCTGTCAGGATCTGTCTCGGTCGAGACACAGGAGCACCGGTCGACAAATGTTGTTCAGGATGGGATGACTCATCAGCATGGGTCTCAGAAAATAATACCCGCTCCTTAGTAGGATGAATAGGTATCCTAGACATATTAACAAAATCCTCTACACGAGGAGGACTCCCTTCAGCACCTTTATTTTCTTTGACACCTTGGTTCTCTTTAACATTAGCAAAATGATAGACTTACTTGGTAACCTTACCACGCAGAGAAGGCAAGGGTGAATGACGCTCGTCATTAGGGGAACGCGGTCTCCCGTCATCATCCCCACTCTGAAGCGAAATAACTTGATTAACCGGAGCAACTGTCCGTAGGGGAATTGGGGAAGAAACATGACCTGAGCTGGCCGAAGCACTTTTTGTACCTTCTGGTCCCCTTCTCTTCTTCGCTCTAGAACTACTTCCTTCGTCATTCCCCCTTTTCTTACTTTCTTTTTTCTTCGCGACAGCCCTAGCCACTTGAGCTTTCTTTTCCTCTCTAGCAGCTACTACCTTAGGATCTTCGACTTCCACCTCCCGTTGACTATCAGTCTTATTGGGGATGGGTTGATCAACCGGCAGGGGAGGAGTAGTACTTTGTCCTACCGGATGGTTGGCAGGAATTGCAATCCCTTTCACAGTAGAGGCACCTAAAAGGGAAGGGAAACAGAGGTATTCAGACATAGTAACAACTAAAAGCAGCAAAAAACAATAAACGAGTAAGATGTTAAGAAAAAAGGAGACATTTATATGAACATCTACATAAGAAATATCACAAAATATTACCATTCCCTCTGGTATCTTTGAAAAGAAGGAAAAGGTCAAGAAATTCCCAAGTAGTGGCAAGCCAAGCCCCAAAGAAAAGTCCAGAAGGCACATGACGAAGATCAATAACCCTCTCAGTGAGACTCTAAACATCCTGAATGCTAAAATCATTATCCAGAAAGGCATCAAAAACATTAAAGTCATGATGTCTCCATGCCATGGCGTCCGGGATGGCCCTCCGGTCTATAAACAAAAATCGATCTTTCCATCCTTTCATCCCAAAAAAAAATCTCATTGAAAACCTTACCTCCAGCATATTTTCCTACTCTTTTTTCAAAGGAAAACCAGTGGCCCTGTTTACTAATCTTATAGAAAACACAAAAAAGGCTCATGGTAAGCACGATACCCAATCTTTGACGACAAAGTTCAAACATAATCAAACAGTTTAACCCTAG
>BQNB010103718.1:0-23975 GCA_026074375.1 Tanacetum coccineum | reverse complement strand
CATTTGCAAGTTATTCATGTTCGCATCATTAGCTTTAGCATAACTTTCAAAATCCGTTTTAGACACTCCTTGAACTTGTAAAACGGGAGGTAAGGCAAAATCTCTCAACGTGATGAGATGCCTCAAAATGCAATCCAAGTTTGTGAGATTTTCGATTTATGGGGAATTGATTTTATGGGACCTTTTCCGTCATCTAGGGGTAACAAATATATTCTAGTAGCCGTCGACTATCTTTCCAAGTGGGTTGAAGCGAAAGCGCTCCCTACCAACGATGCTAGGGTAGTTGTTAAGTTCTTAAAATCCCTTTTCTCCCGATTCGGTGCTCCGAGAGCAATCATAAGCGATCGTGGGACCCATTTTTGTAACGACAAATTTGATAAAGTTATGTCTAAATATGGTGTCACCCATCGTCTTTCGACTCCTTACCATCCTCAAACGAGTGGTCAAGTTGAAGTCACGAATCGAGGTCTCAAAAGAATTTTGGAGAGAACGGTAGGAGAAAACCGTGCCTCATGGTCCGACAAACTAGATGATGCATTATGGGCTTTCAGAACCGCTTATAAGACTCCGATAGGATGTACTCCATATAAGTTAGTCTATGGAAAAGCGTGTCACTTACCAGTTGAGTTAGAACACAAAGCATATTGGGCTCTCAAGCATGCCAACTTCGATTTAAAGACCGCGGGCGATCATCGAAAGCTCCAGCTCAATGAACTTAGCGAGCTTCGTGATCAAGCTTACGAGAATTCATTAATCTACAAGGAGAAGACAAAGAAGCTACACGATTCCAAGATAAAGAACCGAATCTTCAATGTTGGTGATCAAGTCCTTCTCTTCAACTCCCGATTAAAGATTTTCTCCGGAAAGCTCAAGTCCCGTTGGTCCGGACCTTTCACAATAACCGAAGTTTATCCTTATGGCACTGCCAAGTTGTCTCATGCCGATGGTTCTAATTTCAAAGTCAACTGCCACCGTCTTAAGCATTACTATGGAGGGGATACACCACCATTGGTTATCCAGGACCTCCAGACTTTCCCTAAGGACAACTAAATTCAGGGATCGAGTCGAGCTTGCGACTCGGTGATCAAAAACAAGCCGCTTCGTGGGAGTTCACCCCATGCTTATCATTTCTATTTTCTTTCTATTCTCTAATGTGTTGTGTTGAGAGAGGCTTGTTCTCTTTCCGATTTCTCGATATTTGTGCTTGTTAGTTGTGATTTTTGCAGGATTCTCCCAACAAATTTTTGAAGCCTCTCGTGTCCGGTTGATTTGTCCCGTTCTACTCGAGCTTCTCATCCTTTGTGTGAAATTAGTTTGGGGAGATCCATATCCTTTCATCATTATCGATTAACGTTTATCTTTGCATACCTCATAAACGGCTTAGATTTACGTAGAGACCCGACTTTAAACATTGAGGACAATGTTTCGTTTTAGTTTGGGGAAGGGAATCTATCGATTTGATGTTGCTTGCTTATTGTTTTGTTCTCACGTACCCGTTTTCCCACAAAAATAGCAAAAATTTTAAATTTTTTAAGTTCTTAGTTGTCATACAATATTAAATATAAATCAAAAAAAAAATAATAAAAAAAAATAAAAATTAAAAAAAAATTAAAAAAAATAATGTGTTAAGACACAAATGTAGGTTTTCCGTTGGTAAGAATAAGAAGTAATTTTTGACCCGATCGAACGTGTAGAGTTCTAGCTTTCTCCCTTAACAATTAATGATGATAGTTTGTGCTAGTCTCACGTAGACTTTAAACATGCTAGACTTGAATCATTAGTAAATGAAGACTTGTGCTAATCTCAAGTAGATTTTAAATATGCCGAGTTGGAATTTATATAGGCTAAGTGTTCGCGAATTTCTTTCTTAGAGATTTTAAATTGCGAAGAATGAGAAATGATAGTGTTACTTATAAGTCATGACATTAAACGTAGAATAGTTGGATTTCTTTCAAGCTCATATGTTTTAATTGTGGCTTTTTCTCCCATTAGCTTGTTTCACCTCTATATATAAATGTTTAATAAATAGAGTTGTATGGTTTTTTGGTTAATAATTAGTTAATAGAAGTTTTCTTTAGTTCCTTTGTGATTAGGATGAGTACACATCAGGAATACTTAATTTGGCATACTATATGTATCACATTAGCAAATATTTTGCTTATTCCTTAAAGAGCCTTAGGGTATATGGGATAAGTAGAATTCAATAATAATCCGAGACTGATAAAAGTTTGCTGCATCTTGCCGGCTCACAACCGATGTTACAGCCTTCTAAAAAGTCGAGGAAGTTACCGAAGTCGAAATATGTTTGCTACATCTTGTCGGAGGCGTGGCCGATGTTGTAGCCTTCTAAAGGACTGAGGTATAATAATGTTGCTTAATTTTTGTCTTATTTTGTGCCTTAAAGAGCCTAAGGGTATATGGTGCAAATAAGATTGGTCCATTCATGTCTTAAAGAGCCTTCGGGTATATGACATGAATGGTGCCTTGCTTAAGTAGCCTAATAAAAGCCAAATTTTGGTTGCCTCGATGTGGACTTTAATCTTGATAACATTTGATCTTTTGAAAAGGGCTAGGAGCTAATTATTGCGTTCTTACCATTACGCTTTATTTTTGGAATTAATAAATATCGAAACAAAAGTCTTAAAGAGCCTTCGGGTATATGACTTAAGTAAAATCTTGAGATACAAAAGTAGGATTTACGGGAGGAAAAGTAAGTACACAATTAATATTTATGAGTAGTGTTAGTGTCATGACTTGTAATTAACAATGATCTTGTTTTTAAGCTTAGCATGGGAAAAGTGAAAAATCGGGGATGATGAAGTTATCTTTTAGACACTTAATTGTGCTTTTTGTTCTATGATCCTAAAAGTTACCAATGAGGTAATGAAAACAATACATTATGTCAACACAAATAAGTTGTAGTTAGGTAATTAATTATCAAGAAAAATCATAAAAAGAGAAAAATCTTTGAAAATGGGAAATCGGGTGTTTTATAACTTGTGATCTCTTAATTCTCTCAACAAAAATCTTTGCTACTTTTCAAAGGTTTAGTTTGGGGAATTTTCGAGGTATTTGGTTATAAGGCATGTGATATTGCGTGAGGACACACAATCGTTTAGTTTGGGGAATTTTGATAAGTGTAGAATACACATATCCATTTATGCCTAAAACAACCCAAATAAACCCAAAACAGACCAAAAATGGCAAAAATATGCTTGTATTTGTGTTTTGTGTGTGCAGGAACGGATAAGTCAAAAAATCACAAGAATACAGTCAAATTCGAGCAAGCACGGACACGAGAATTAGAAGAGTACAAAAAGAAGCCAAAGATCCAAAGCCGAAGCCAGAAAAGTCAAGCCTCGGTCAAATCCAGTCAAAAATGGTCAATAAAAGTCAACAAAGCCCAAAACCCTAGCCCCTTTCCTTTTATAACAACCACAAGGGCTAAACGTGCACTTTTTGAAAGTTATTTATAACTAGAAATGGGAGAAAAGAAAGAGAGGGACTGAAAGTGCAATATCCTCAAAGTTCAAAATTTCCTTTACCCGTTTCAGTTATAAAATAGGCGCGAAGTCATTTTTACTATTCATCATCTTCTACAAATCACCACATGGGTAAAATCAAGGGGCAAACGTCAATCAAGGGGTTAGATGGTCAATTCATGAGCTCCTAAACACAATGGCAAGGACAAATTAGTCTAATCAAGAGGGAATAATGGTTCACTCAAGCTCCAAGGACACGTCATAGCAAAGAAGCACAATGTTATGTTGTTTTTTATGCTAAATTCTCAAGAGAACTAGCACAAAACGTCACATCAAAAGAATGACATGTGGCAATCCTCAGGTGTCCACAATCAATCCAACGGCCACATTAGAAGCTCAAATGATTAAAGAAATGATTGGTTGAGATTGAAAGTTTGGAAAGCAAGGCAAGAGGCTAGAAGGATCCAATGCAGCTTATAAATAGGGCCTCACTTTTCACACACACGGCACATAGTCATAGCTTAATTTAGTAGTAGCTTAAATTTTAATTCTTACTTAATGGATGTTTTAATCTTTTAATTTTCCTTAAAAGTACCTGTAGCAAGTTTTTAATAAATTAAATTTAGTTTTTCTAAAATCTCTTTAATAGCCATTATGTCCCTCATAAGCCTAATAAGCTCATTTTAAGCTTTTTTCAGTTCTATAAGCAAATAAAGCTATTTTAATTTCAGTATTAATCTTACCAAAACCTTAAATCAGTTTAACTTACATGGACCTTATTGGAAATGAGCCTTTTAGAAGGGGATGCTCAATGCGCACATTTGCTATCATTTAAAGGAGGTACGTTGTAGTACTTAGTGTCTCATTAAGGATGAGGATTTTGTCAAGAGATTAAAGTCTACTTATACTTTGGTATTATGTATGAGTTTGGAGTCACGTGGATAGTACAATACATAAGACACAAATTTAGGTTGTTCTACTTCATCATCAAGTTCATAATACTTAGTTTTCTTCATAAGTAACAATTACAAAAAGCCTACATAATTTGAGATTCAAGAGATGGTTAACATATTGGTTTCAGGGGAAGCTTATTGACAAAGTGTTTAACCATCAAGATATATTCATGCACCACTTGAGGGGAAGGTTTTCATTAATACTGCTAGTCATTATTACTACTGCTAGTTTAAGTTTCTACTGCTTAAATTCATTTTTCTTATTGTGCGTAATGGTAGGTAATTTGAGTCATTAAAAGGCTGGATTGGTAGTGTGATATATGGTTTACAGTTGTAAAGATCCAAGTTCCATATCTTCACAAGATCCCTATTGAATTATTACAAAAAGGGGAAGAAGAGTACAGAGATATGATTTGCAACTTATTAAATGTGGTGGCATGGAGATTTCAATTTAAGGGGAAGATTGTTTCATTCATGGAAGATCAATATGTTGGTTTTGTAATCATCAAATAGGGGAAGATTGTTGGGAATTACATTGATTTGATGATACAAAACAATGAAACAAGAATGAAACAAAAGGATCAAAGTCGACATTATGTGTAACATTCCATATTCAAGGTCCTTACTTACCCCGAGCTTTAATTCTATTTTCATTTTAAGCGAGTTATTAAAATTTACGTTTACCCGATTTAGTAAGAATTTTCCGTTTTTAGCTTTGCGTGAGCCGTAATTAGAAATCTATTCCGTCTTCGCATCGTAAGTGATTTACTAATCTCATATTATTCCTCGATGATTATCATTTTTCTCATTTTCATTTTTCCGTTGTGATTCGCGTTTCCGAATTTTCTTGCTAAAACTCGCGTTTTTTACCTTAAACCTTACTTTTTTTTTTTCTATACTGGATATATAGAATTGGGGCTTGGGCGTGTATGATATGAATGGTAAAAAACTTGTTTAATAATAATGATCTTTGTTTGATTATTCGCCATTGTTATTATTAGTCATAGATTAGTTCTAAACAAACTAGAGATTAAACGCATCAATTCCTATTAGTGGTATTAGGGTTTTAACAAACATGAAGTGTATGAAGAAGTTGTAGCCTGTCAAGGGCCGTTTAAAGGCCATGAAGACATTATCAACATTGGAAGCTTCGTGGAAGAAAAAAAAAAAATACTCTTGGTCTTAATCATTATGTACTTGTTATGGAAAATATTGTAAGTAATTCTGTTAGATAGCCATGGGGGATGATTGTAAGGATATTCATTTTATGTGACGACATACGGGAATTACATAGTTTAACTATAACATACCACCATACGTAGGGACTAAAGTAGTCAACTTAGTAAACTTATGTATTAGATGGTGGTATATATACCCCTCCATTGATTCCATGGAGGGGTGAGACTCTTGTAACACTTTCACTTTTCATATTATTTACACATAATTGTTTCTCCCTCTACTTTCTCTCTCTAAACATGACTACCATATGGTTTGATTCACCAAGACCACTGGATCAACGATTCTTTTAAACTTGACATATTTTCACCTGTGTTACAGATCATACTTATTAGAGCTAGTTGATGAAGAAAGAGATAGACAAGGAAACGAAATCAACTCTGAAAGAATTCATGACTAATGACCAAGCAAATTACTATTCAGGGATTACAAGCATTACGGTTAATGGAAAGAACGCCTATGAGCTGAAAGGAAAATTCCTTGATGATTTGCACAAGAATGCCTTTAGTGGAACTAATGGAGAAGACGCGGTCGAGCATATCGAATACTTCCTCCAGATTGTTGACCCAATTGATTTACCCAATGTAAATCACGATAAACTTAGAGTTGCTGTTTTCCCAATCTCATTGGTTGGACATGCATGGAAATGGTTTGATGAGATTAAAGGATCAATTGATAGTTGGGTTGATTTAACTGCTAATTTTTTTTAAAATACTACCCGCCTTCTCGCAATGGAAGAGTTAACACCTCCATAATTAAGTAAGACCCTACTAATATGGAGTTCGAAAATTGATTGGCCTCAAAGTGTATGAACTATATGACGATGGATATATTCACTAAAGGAGCATTGTGGGATGACTAGAAATTAGGAAGCGATGAAGTTGAGCCAACAAATGAAAAGACTCTCAATCTTGAAGAAACTAATCAGGATGATGAATAAGAAATTGGTGAAATTTTTAGGATTGAAACAAACTTGTTCGATTATGAAACACCGTTGTGCGAAAAATTCAAAGAGTTCAATTACCTACTCAAGATAGACCCGGATGTCCTTACTAATGATATTATGGGATTCAAGACTTATGACGAATACAAGGATGATTGGATTTATGAATGGAACAAAAACGTGTCATGGGTACACGAAAAACCATGGACTGACGCTAGAGTATGGACTAAATCCACTCTAGTTATGCATTGTTGTAAACCCTTTCATTATAAATATAGATGTTCAGAGTAGCCTACCTGTAGCTGGAGAGAAGATGGATATTGTAATGGAGGAAACTTACCCGAAGCCTACATAGTTGGAAACACACTCTGTTACCAAGATTTAGAACGATGCTTTGAAGGATAGCGAACTCAAAGAAGAAGCTTTAAAGAATAAAGCCATCATGGATGGAATGATTGAAGAAGATGACGAATAAAGTTATAAAGGATGGAAAAGATGGGATAGATATAAGATTACCAACCATGATCAAGATGAAAGAAAGAATGTGATGGAACATGAAGAGGAAGAAAGATGTGAAGTGTTTAATGATCATAAGCGGCCAGTTTGCAATATAAGAAGATTCGAGTTGATCAAGTATTCATTCAGGCAAGACAAAGAGTATGTTGCTGTTAAAGAAGATGAATACGAAGATTTAATGAATACAAGCAAAGATGCATGCCAAGCGTACCAAGAAATCTTTCGCATGATGGATGAAGGATGGACGGTAACAAGAGCCGAATGAAGAAAGGAAAAAGTTTAACTTAAAGACTGGCTGAAAGAAAAGTGCTTCTTGGGAGGCAACCCGGATTGTTATTTATTTTTATCGAGTCTGTCTTCCCAAACATCAATACGGCGTATCCGCTCCATACCATACGACGTATTTAATGTCTGGACGTTATCAGTCCTTTATTTTTATGCACTTTAAACATTATTGTCAATACTGCCAATACGACGTATTCATGTACATGATACGACGTATTCAACAGACTGACCCGTATTTAGATACTTTTTACAAGTTTCTATATCCTGTACAGTTTATTGAGCTAATTTAAATTAACCGTAGATACCCAAGATAGGATTTTGCATGGTTTTCCTATATTTTGCAGGACCTCGCTGCAAAAAAATCAATGAAGTTGGTGAAGTATCTACAATATGGAAATCTAGAACTGTTAGAGTCTTGAAACTTACAGACGCATGTTCAACACACATTCTTGCTCATAAACTCAACTTAGAGAATCTACCGAGCAAAATATCAAGGGAGTTTCTCATTCTAATTCTTTTAATTCCCGTTTTTAATGCTTTATCTATACAATAAGGACGTTTTATAATTCAAGTGGGGGGATAGGAATTAGAATATATACTTGTCCTATTTTTCACATAAAATGCTTAAATTATGCACAAATTTATAATTTTTTCAAGCATACTTTTGTGAAATTCTTTGTTACATAACCCGCACACAATAACCCTTATTAGATATTGTTAGGATTTAACCTTATCCGTTTCTAAATGTTTACCCAAATTCCACAAAATATGAGTGTGTTGGTGATGTAGTAGACTTTTGAACTTGGCTTGGTATATCTATTCGATATCACAGTGATGAGTACTATAGATTTAGATGGAGTAACTTGTTTAAATTGGTAAATTTCTAGGATTACACCCAAAAAGCCTATACATGTTGTTTATTAACTAACTACACTGGTTAGTTACCCCTCGTATAAACCCTTTGTTTACTCTCATCTTAAGAGTAAGATACCCCTAGAAAAACCCGTAGAGCCAATCCTTTAGGAATTACACCAACTGTTTGTTTCGTTACACCTTTACACCTTAGCCTACCCTGTTAGATTAAGTCTATTTATCAGTTGCTAGTTGCTTAAAGTGTAAAGTATGTATTTCCCGAGTCTTGTGTCAGTTTTCTATCTTTGGTACAGTTGGAAATAAATTTGTACTTAGCAAATGGAAATGTATAAAGTAGTCAAAACTCATGTATTGTTACTACCAATGCAATTATTGGTACGTCCGAAGAATGGAGAATTACCGAAGGAATTATCCTGAATTATTATGATCGTGAAGATGGTAAAATTTCATCGAGTTTTGTAGTTAGCATATGTTAAAAAACGTTAAAAAATTAGAAAAATCGTAACAAAAAAGAGGAAAGTTTGGAGATAATCATTTTGCAAAGCAAGACCGAAGGAATTATATGAAGGATCGATTATTCGTTGATATGTCTATAAGTCAACGATGTAAAGTTTTGTATAAAGTAGTAGATATCACCACTTGTCTTATAAAAGTATGTATGGAAAACTAGAATGGGGGTTGAATAGTTTACTGCTTTTTAAATTAATGTTATGTTTGTTTATAAAAACTTAGATTCGATTTTATATGATATCAATATGTGTACAATTTGAACAATGCGAGTAAGTAAATAAGTAAATATGAAAGACAAGAGATAAGAGTTAGAAAGATCAAACCACAACACAAGGATTTATAGTGGTTTGGTAATGAAGCACCTCTTCGCCCTACTCCACTCCCTGAGCACCAAACTCGAGAGTTCTCTTCACTATGTCAACAAACTCCCTTTAGGTGGAAAAAACCATACACGACTTTGCTTACACCAATTTCCGACACTAAGCAAAATGTAGAGTTCTAATCCTAGCTAGAACCAATCTATCACGACTAACCACACTACTTCACAACAACTCACAACTTTGCTTCACTTCACGACTTGTCTCCGCTTCACTACTTATCTTTACTTCATAACTTCTCTTCTTTTCACAGCCAAGACACTACTACGATCACACCAATCTAACACTATTTACAAAGATCACCCCGATCTACCGATCTAACTATACTTACATTAATCACCACAATCTACTTAATATAACAACTTCGATACACACTTCACAATATAAACAAATGATTTACAAGATATAACACAAACTTACAATAACACCAACTAATCTATATCACTTCTTGACTTATGAACAGAGTATTTATTCTCTTGTACTGGAGGAAATTAGTTGATCACTTAGGCAACAAAGATTTTATGATTAATTGATCATAGGAAAGAAGGAGAGTATTAAATGATGTAGAAAGAAAGAGAAAGTGTGTGCAAAAGGTGAGAAAATCAGTAGGGAATAGTTCAGTATTTATAGGCCAGCTGAGCTGGATTTTCGTTTAGGCGGTATTAAGGGGACCGCCTAGCCCAGACGCTCCTTTTTTTGTCTTTTCTGGGGAATGTTTCTGAATATTTTCTAGCTCATTTTTTGGGTAGAATAATTTGAATTCAAAATATTTATTTGAATAAAACATTTCTTTTAAATCTAAAAATGTTTTTGTAAAAGATATAAAAATGTTTGTGATATTTTTATAAAAAGTGTGAGGTTAAATAAAATATCCTTTGATCATGAAATGCATTAAGCATTTGTTTATTCATACCTTTAAGTGATTAAATTTTCAAAATGAAAATTTACTACTAATTACTTGTTTACATTTAATTTTTCATTATTTGTTTTTACATTTTGTGATCATCAAAACGTAGAGAGGTCAAAAATTATTAATAACGTTTTTAGGCATTATTTCTATCAACAATTTCCCCCTTTTTGATGATTACAAAATCTAAACTCATTTAATGAAAAATTAGTTTTAAACAAGTATTTAGTGAGTTTATTTCTATTTCTCTCCCTTTTTGTAGAATCAAAAAGGCTTCGCCGATGAATATTAGTAGAATCAACAGAGAAAAAAAATGCTCCCCCTTGAGTGTACTCCCCCTCGTTCGAGAGCACCAAGGAATCGAGCTATGGTAACTTTGCTACAAAAACAGGTTAGAAGAACCACATCAATTTTTCTAACATATGGAGCAAAGAAAGGAAAAATAATATGCATACATTAGATTTAGGCACAAACAAATGCATACTTGCAAACATTATGAAAGACCATTCATTTAAATAAAACTTGTGTATACAACACAATCATACATGCATAAAATAGAAATAATATGCTTGAAGCATATTGGTACATCATTCATAAAAATTAAACTACAAATACCCTAAAATTCTAGATTCCTCATCAGGACTCTTATTGCAAATGTTTGGGGTTGACATTTAGTTGAAAAATGGCAACTAAACATAGAGTATGTTTAGTTTGGAGAGATTGATGGTGGTGGAGTGTTGGAAAAGGAAGGTTGTGAGAGCATGTGTTCAATGTAGGAGAACATATATTGGAGTTCATCTCTCAATCTAAAGATGATAGTACTATTGTGAATGCAACACAAACAAGAATCTCCATGTACCTCAAGAAGGTTCCAAGGAATGGGATGACCAAAGATAGGTGGAGAGGGTGATTGGTGTAGACAATTTCATATATGTACGAATAATAATATAAAAGTATGAGAAAATTCCTAAGTTACCCTTGAGGACAAAGGTGGTAGGAAAAATCTTACAAAAATACTACACGTTTTTAACCCGTAAGTGATTACCGGGTCGTTTTCCCAAATATTTATGAAATTGAGACCACGTTTGTTATTTGGACAATGATTTGAATTGATTCGAAGATGATTTGTTTTCTAAAATCCTACTAGTTATCAAATAAAGGGACTATTACACCTAACTACGAGAAATCAATACGGGAAAGTAAAGTTTAACTAAAAACGCAAATCGGGAATCCTAAATGGGACCTAAAAAACCCTAAATTTTCAAAAATAAACCTAAAATGAATTTTTCACTTTTAACTAACCCTAATTGACTAAAAAGGAAGATTAAAGAAAACTAAAACATAAACGGAGTTGAATTGAGTTTAAAAACACAAAAAAACGTGAACGGGAATGAATCCCGTTCTTTAAAAATCGAAATTTTGCAATTTTAACCCTACGGAAGTAAAACTAATTTTCCTAGAAACTATATGATAAAAGAAAATTTTTAAAAAAAATTATAGCTTTTTGACTTTTTTATATTTTTTTATGAATTAAAAACGATTTTAAAGAAATTTAAATATAAAAAATACTAAACGTTTTATGAAAAATCTGAAAAAATTACGGAAAATAGCTAGAATGGTGAAGAATCTATGAAAAATAAAATTGGAAACACAGCTTATCGAATAAGCTGTGTAATAAGCAAAAATAGCTTATTATACCTAAAGAGCAAAAATGCATATAAAGAATTAATTTTGCAAAGATGAAATGAAAAAGTCCCCAAGGCGCGTTGGTTGAGTGTGTTGAGTGTTGTGTTATAAAAGGTGAGGATGTTGAGGTCGGGGGTTCGAGCCTTGCTCACCCCCGACTTCCATCTTCCTTTTTTTAGAAAAACTTTAAAAAACAAAGTTGTAGAAAAACTAGAAATAAGCAACTTTAATAAAAGCAACTACCTTTGAAAAGCACTAAATAAGCTAGAAAAATAGCTGAAAAGCTAACAACTTACACTAGAAAACTAAGGGCATGTTTGGTACAAAGAAATGAGGCCAAAGAAATGGAATTGTGTTGAATTCTCTTGTTTGGTAAGTCAAAGAGTTGAGAAAGCGGAGAAATGCAATTCTCAGAAAAGGTCCACTTTGTAATTTGATTTCCATCCCACATACGAGTGGGAATTCAAATTCTCGTCTTTTTTATGGATAATAATTGTTTTTTTTTTGTTTTTCGAAAAGAAAGGCATTGTATTGAAAATATAATTTTATTTTTTGTAATGAAATCATCTTTAAAAAAAATTGGACAACAATGAATTTTTCTACAATTCTCTAACCAATTCTCTGTTGTTACCAAACGATATAATTTATCAATTTTCTCTACTGATTTCTATTCTCTGAAATTCTATTCTCTGCTTCATTTCTTTACCCTGAAATTCTCTCTACCAAACGTGCCCTAAAGGCTTTATATCTAAATAAAGGCAACTTAATAAGCTGAAAATAAGCTAAGCTTGAACTACTAAGCTACTCCTATACTAAACTTATCCTAATAAGCTAACATGAACAAGAAATAAGCACAAATAACAATCCCTAAGCTGAAAATTTTAATAAGCTTTTATGAGAACTTTGAAACCAAACAGGCCTAACACCAAACTTAAGGCCTATTTTTAAGCTAACAAATAAGCATTCTAAGAAATGAAACTTGTATTTTCTGAAAGCTTGACTTAAAGGCTTTTTGGAAATGCTTTTTGAAAGAGATTTGGAAAACAATAGCTTATTAAAAAGGCTCTTTGAAAACAGACAGATTAGTGAGCAAATGCTGACTTTCCTTTTTAAAATTTAAAAGACAAATTGCTTATTTTAAGAGCTAAAAACAGATAATCAAATAAGCTAATTATTGAAAACTAATTTAAAATAGATTAACTATGATCCCCAATCTACTTGTATGCTGAAAATCCAATCCTAACTCTAATTCCTACCATCTGGAAATCAAGCTTAAAACTAGCTTCTTTCCTATTTTCTTATCTGGTGCAGTTTGCACAATTGAAACACAAACCAAACTAGACAAAGTGCAGACCAAAGAGACCAATTCTAACACAGATCTAACAAACAACTAAAAGCAAATGAGGCTATGACAATTACTAGATTTGATTGAAGCTTAAAATGCAAATGAGACTAGACAGATTTGAGCTTAACTCATTTTCAACCATGAAAACTTGTCTTAACAAAATTTAGCTTATAAATCCAACTCAGACTAATTAATTAAGAAGCTAAAACCAAGTCAAAAGACAAAAAGGCCACAAGCAGTACTAACTTGTAGTTAGTACTGCTGACCCAAACACCCCTTTATTTCCTTGAAAATCCATTTTAAGCTTATAATAATGAGATTTAAAGTACAAATATCAAATACCAGATAGCAAACAACTTATATCAACCTTAATGAACATTTATGAGTAGATAAATAAGCAGAACAATAAGCTATAACACTTAAGCTAATTTTTTTTTGTTTTTTTTATTTTAAGACAGAAACATTTAAACTAAGAATTAATACTTAAGTTTTAACACAATAAGCATATAATCACTACAATAAGCAAAATAAAACATAAATAAGCAAGCTATAAGCACAATTAAACTAAAATGCAGGTTTAAGCTAAGTATTAAAGACAGAAATGGTAAATTGAGAACTTACGTAAACCATTGCACAAACAAGGCTATCAAATGCTCTAAGAGCTATCAACAAGCTCCAGCTTATCAAGTGATAAGCTGGTAGGGTCCTGGAAGTCCTTCCTTAATTGACTTCCCTTCCATTAATAAGCTTTGGTAATATTGATTGTGAGATTTGAGTATGATAAGCTCAACTAAGCTTTTGAGAGCTTAGTTGAGTTGATAGCCATCTTAAGAGTAGAGATGACAGCTTAATGAGAGCTTATTAAACAGTAGAAAGCTTATTCAACCATTTTACAAATTTAGTGAAATAGATTAAAACATAAGACTTATAAGTGAAATGCAAACTTTTATTAATAAAAACAGATTACAAAGCTTTTTAAATGAAAGTTACAAAGATTGAACGATTATAAGCTAGAAAATACAATAAGCTATAAGCTAATTTACACTACTCCTAATTAAGCTAGATGATCCCTGTGAGTGAGGATGCCCTTGTATTTATAGCAGGATAAGGAAGCTTCCAGGTCTCCAAGTTTGTTACACGCTCCTTTTGATCCACACCCTTTAATCTTTGCCAATCATTGGATCCATCTTATGACCGTTGGATTGATATTTGTCACACGGATTGCCAACGTGGCATTCCGTGTGTCAGACCCCTTTGTGCTTCTTTTGCACTAGATTTAGTGCAAAATCTCAATCATTGGTGTGTTTCTTTAATTGCCCGTGTGTCCTTCCTTGTGTGCTTGGACCAATAAGAGCTCTCAATGACGTATAACTCTGCCACATCATACCTTGTCACTTGAATTGTTGAGCCACGTCCTCAATTTGGATTTACCCCATGATTTTATGCCGGGGTGAAATGAAGATGATGATGAATAGTAACTCTTAACAGAGTTACGCGCCTTTTTTTCTTTTGACTTTCTTTGACCCGGCTTATATAACTTTGACTTGGGCTTATAGGTTTTGGGCCAATGGTGATGGGTTAACAGGTTTTGGTTTTATAAGAAGATAACGACCGTTATCTCTTAAGTATAAAAGAGATAACGGTGTTAGGGTTTTTAGGGCTTTTGTGTAATATGATTTAACTTTGAGGACTGATTTGGTATTTTTGAGGGTTTTGTCTTCTTGTGATTGACCAATGTTGACCAAGAGTTGACTTTATTGACCTTTTGCTAGAAACTTTGTTTCTCCTTAGCTCTAGTGGTGAAGATGTGTATCCTTGCCAAGCATATGATATGAAACTAATTACGACTGAGCAATTGAGCATACCAATTAAATGTTACACCCTAGATTAGTTGAGTGATCTGAGTGTTTTCATTTCTCATATTTCGTGAGGTGCTTGGTCTTGTACATGTGATTAAAACGAAAGAAATGCTTAACGGAAAAATCTTTAACTCTGGTTAGGATTCATTTTCAATAAATTTCTAGAGTCTACTTGAGGACAAGTATGATTCAAGTGGGGGATATTTGATGACATCAAATAACGTTACATTTATACCATCATTTATCCCGAATAAATTACTTACTTTTATATAATTATTGCAAGAATCGTTACATAATTGCTTAAAGTTGTAAATTGCAGTAATTACGGAGTGATTTGTGAAAACATGCTAAAAGGCGCATTTTTTGGAGCTTAAACGATGATATTTGAAGATTGCTTATTTCTGCTCAATACTCCGTATCCAGAAAAGAAGATACGGCGTATCAGCGCTTGGACTTTACAAGAAAACGTGTTTGCTCAATTCCTAATACGGCGTATCCTACTGCCTACATACGCCGTATCCAGCTGGATAAACATTCAAAGATCCTGTGATAAATATAATTTGGGAAGGATATATCTAATTGATTATGAACGTAGCGCGCACTCCAAGGAAAACATCCCTATACGCCGTATTGACCTCACTCAATACGGCGTATCCATTAATTTTTAGAGACTATAAATAGAAGACTCAAAAACGAGTTTTCAGTGTGCAAAATCATATGCTCTATACCATATACATAAAAGATGATTTTCTAAAGAGAAGAAGAGCAGCCAAAGGTCAAGCATCAATCACGATTCCATAGAAGACACCGTGTAATTCCTATACTCTTGTAATCATTTAATTTTTTGGTATCGTTCAGTAAAACGTTTAGTTTACCTTGGTTATTTGATCACGCTTGTATAATTACAATGGTTATAATACCCTCAGGTATTAGCCATCTTAATGAAGATTTAATGTTTGGTTTGTTTTAATCTGATTGCTTAATTTATCGTTGTTGGATGTCTTGAATTATGTTTATCACTATATTTGTACTACGTGTTTGAATATGCGACCTATCATTCAACGGGGTCTAGTGATACCTAACAAGTAATCTAGATACTGGGATAGCTCTCTATATCGTGTTTTATATTACTGGACCAATAGGATCACGAATAATGTTTTTTTTGGGGTAAAGGGTTTCCCCGGTAAATGATCACGAATAATGTTCTATTTTTGTCTTTAAATTATGAGCTTAGTTGGACCAGCAGGTGACCCGTATGTTTCAACAAGTATGTTCTTAATTAATTGATAAGGACTTGAACAGTGAACTACCAGTATATAAAATACCGTCAAACAGTAAGTGGGTAAAGTCCCGATGGGCTAGGGTTTAACAAGATCACCATTGCTTTAATCCCTAAGATATATTATAATTAAACTAAAAGGATGCTTTATACTGTTCGTTTAATTGTGACAGGATTCAACGTGTTCTATGTTCCTTCGGATGATGTCCCGCCTAAGTTTAATAATTGATATGTCGCTTCGAGATAAGTAATCATTGCACTAAATAAACAAACCAGTATTTAATCGGATTTAATATGGCTAATACAGTTTTCTATCATTTGGCTTGTACTGCTCTTTTATCTTCTGATTGTCTTCTTGCATGCTTATTGTGTTTTGAATTGATTATGTTACCATAAAAACCCTGCGAGTCTCTTAGGCTGAAACCCCCCTATTATCATAGAAACTAGGTTTAGCATAGGTTAAAAGGTAATTAGAATTACTAGATTAAATAAATACTAATTAGATATAAGGTTTCAACGACCCTCGCTCTTAGTGTCCTACACGCTCCCCCTTACTTTCTACGAAATCCACACTGATTGGGGTAATAGGACTGGCCCGCCCCACCCCCCCCCCCCCCCCCCCTTTTGTAAGTGTTGTTTTAGGATAAGTCGGCTAAATATAAATTTAAAACTTGGTAATCAATAAATTGACCCAACACGACAGCACATCAGGATGAAACTCAAACCGCATTTGAAGCCTTCCATTAAATCCTTAGTTTCAATGTGTAATATGCTTTTGGTGTCAAATCTTAAAAAGCAACCTTGTAGGCCCAACTTTACTTTTCATACCCTATCATATGTTCTGAGCAAGTAAAATGTTATCCTGAATTTGTCTCCCAAGGATAATGGTACTTTGATTGGAATTAATCAGCTTGTCTAAACACCCTTGTATTCTACCTGTGAGGATTTTACTAATACATTTGTACAGAACATTACAACAAGTAATTGGCTTGAAATCTAACACCTTAAAAGGTGTAGGAAGCATAGGAACCAATGATATAATGGTAGCATTTATTTCACCCAATATCTTACCAGTAGAGAAAAATTCCATTATGGAATTGCAGATATCTTTCCCCATAATAGACCAACCTTTTTTGAAAAATTTAGCAGAATAACCATCAGGACCAAGAGATCTATTATCATCAATCCCAAACATAACATCCTTTATTTCCTTGTCAGTAAAATCTTTAACCATTAAGCTAGCATCCAACTCAGACAACTTCTTAGTAAAAAGCCCATCACCATCAGGAATAGGAAGAACATGAACACTAGTACCCGAAAAGTTCTTAAAATGATTAACAAATTGGTTTGCAACTTGGTCACCATTAAATCTTTGCATGTTATAATTTATAATAGATTTAATTCTACTTCTATGATAACTTCCTTTTAAAACCTTGTAAAAGAAGGCATTATTTTTATCACCATAGTTCAACCATTTCACCTTACTCTTTTGGAATAACAATTTTTCTTCATCAGAGACATCTTTCATATATTCTTTTAACAGGTTACATTCTTTTTCCCTAAGACTTTTGTTGTAAGGATCAGCATCAGTAGCAGTTTGAATGTCTTTCACAGAAGTCTTCAAGGTTTTCACTTTTTCCACCAAGTTCTCAAAGCCCCAATTTAGGTTATTCAAAGTATGCTTAAGAGCTTTTAGTTTCTTTGTTAGGACAAACATACTAAATCCAGTGACATCAAGCTTCCAAACATCCTCAACAGTCTTTAAAAAATATTCTTTATCAACAAGATAGTTAGCAAATTTAAAAGGTTTATTTTTCCTCTTTACCTCATTAGGAAAAATGAGTAAAGCAGGACTATGATCAGAAATCACATAAGGCATAAAAATAACATGAGCTTGTTGATACTTACTAATAAAAGCTGTTGATAGAAATAACGCCTAAAAACATTATTAATATTTTTCGACCTCTCTACGTTTTGATAATCACAAAATGTAAAAATGCTCAATGTAAATTAAAAACGGTTAAACAAAGTATATTTAGTGTAAATTTCATTTCGAAAATTTAAAAACTTAAAGGTATGAATAAAATAAAATGCTTAATGCATTTTTAGATCAAAGGAATTTTTATTCACCCCTCCAATTTTTTTTTATAAAATGTTACAAATATTTTTATAAATTTTACAAAACATTTTTGTATTTAAAAGAAATGTTTTATTCAAAATAAATATTTTGAATTCAAATTTTCTACCCAAAAACGGCTAAAAATATTCTAGAAAACACCTCCCCTAGAAAAGACAAAAAAGGGAGCGTCCCAGCCTGGGCGGTCCCCTTAATTATAAGGGCGGTCCCCTTAATTTTAAGGGGGGCGGCACACTAATTAAGGGGGCCGGCCAGACAAAAACGACTTCTGTTTGCCTATAAATTAAGGATGTTCCCCACTAATTTCTCTACCATTTTGACATCATTCTTTTCTGTCTAAAATCAGTCCACACATCTCCTACAATCCTTTGATCATTTAATCTTAAGCTTTTGTTTCCAAGTGATCCAAGCTTAATTCCTCAAGTGCAAGAGAAGAATACTTCTTATCATCAAGTGAAGAAGTGTTATAGTTTAGTTGTTGTTGTTGTGAAGTTGTGTTATATTATGTAAATCATTTGTGTATATTGTAAAGGTGTGTATTGTAGTTGTGTATAATAGTTAGATTGTGGTGATCATTGTAAGTATAGTTAGATCATGGTGATCTTTGTAAGTAGTGTTAGATTGGTGTGATCGTAGTAGTGTCTAGGCGTAGTGAAGTTGTGAAGCGTAGTGAAGTGAAGTAGTGAAGTGAAGAGAAGGTGTGTAGTGAAGTGAAGTAGTGAATTGTTGTGAAGTAATGCGGTTAGTATTTTAGTCCTCAAAATACAAAAGTTGTGTTAGATTGGTTCTAGCTAGGATTAGAACTCGACATTTGGCTTAGTGTCGGAAATTGGTGTAAGCTTAGTTGTGTACGGTTTTCTCCGCCTAAAGGGAGTTTGTTGACATAGTGAAAAGAACTCTCGAGTTTGGTGCTCGGGGAGTGGAGTAGGGCGAAGAGGTGCTTCGTTACCGAACCACTATAAATCCTTGTGTTGTGGTTTGATCTTTCTAACTCTTATCTCTTGTCTTTCATATTATTTATTTACTTATTTGTATTGTTCATATTGTGCACATATTGAGATTACATAAAGTCGAATCTAAGTTTTTATAAACAAACTATACATTAATTTAAAAAGCGGTAAACTATTCAACCCCCCTTCTAGTTTTCCACAATTGGTATCAGGAGCCACGTCAAAGAAGATTTTTAAAATAAATTGTATTTTAAAACTTGAATCGATCTATGGAATCGGAAAAATATTTAGAAGGGCAATCTATGCAAAGACCACCACTATTTGAAAGTAATGAATTTATTTATTGGAAAAATAGATTCGAAACTTATGTGAAATCAAAAGATCTAGATCTTTGGCATGTTATTACCTATGGTGATTTTCCTCCTATTCAAAATAATCCCGAAACTAAAAAGGATAATATTGTACCATTTGATAAACCAAACAATGATCTTAAAAAGAAACTTGCTAAAAATAATAAAGCCAAAATGGTAATTTATAATGCTTTGTCACGTAAAGAATATGAAAGAATTTTTATGTGTAAACCCGCAAAAGAAATTTGGGATACTTTGTTAATCACTCACCAAGGTAATAGTCAAGTCAAAGATAACAAAATAGATCTCCTTGTTCAACAATATGAACAATTCATGATTCCGGAAGAGGAATCAATAGATAATGCTTTTGCTAGATTTAACACTATTATTACTAGTCTAAAAGCACTTGATGAAGGTTTTTCTAGCACAAGAATTATGTTGGAAAAATTTTCTTTGGGACTTCAATTCGAGGCACTTTATGGCCGAAAGTGCAAATCACCTGTTTACTGGGCCGAAGTTAGAGATGTTCAACTTAAAGGACCAGAAATAATTCATGAAACCACTGAAAAGATAGTGAAAATTCGACAACGCTTGCAAGCTACAAGAGATCAGCAAAGAAGTTACGCCAATGTAAGGTAAAATCCTTTAGAATTTCAAGTTGGAGATCGTGTTATGTTAAAAGTATCACCTCGTAAAGGTGTCATCCGATTCGGAAAATGAGGAAAGCTTAATCCTCGGTACATTGGACCTTTCAAAATCCTTGAACGGATTGGCCCAGTGGCATATAAACTAGAGCTTCCTGAAGAACTCAGTAATGTCCACAGTACTTTCCACGTTTCTAATCTAAATAAATGCTTATCTGACGAATCCCTTGTCATTCCAATGAAAGAATTTCGGCTCGATGACAAACTCAACTTTGTGGAAGAACCAATGGAGATCATGGATTGAGAAGTCAAGCAACTGAAACAAAGTCGTATTCCTATAGTCAAAGTAAGATGGAACTCTAAAAGAGGACCAGAATTTACATGGGAACGCGAAGATCAAATTCGTGCCAAGTATCCATATATGTTTTCAAACATCACTCCGGCATCCAACTAAATCTCAGGACGAGATTTCTTTTAATGGAGGGAGACTATAACAACCCGTAATTTTCATCAATTTAATTATCCATCTATTAAACTAGATGCACTGTAATATCTATCTATATATATACCACCTTTTTACAGGGAAATTTTTCGCTTTATTCCATTATGTAATGTGGTTTACATAACTAAAGTAAACGAGCTCACGCAACCTCTACCAATGCCATCTATATCTATGTTTATATCATGTAAACATCCTAATATGTCAAGTCTATATCTTAATATCATTTTTACCAAGTACATTATCTATTTAACATACCATTTACAACGTTATATCAACACAGACTTTATTCATTAACGTTTATATCAAAACCCTAATCATATGTAATGTATACATACAAAATGAATGTGCAAGCCTTCAAGCATGTGTACAAGTGTACAATGCATAACATTTGAATATCTTTTTTCTCCTAAATCAAGTTACAACTTTCTAAAGCCCAATGTACAAGTCAATAATGCAAGAAAACCAAACTAGGTCATTTTACCTCCTAAATCACTTTAGTTTCTTACTACCACTTTAGCACAAGGTACAAACACTTAATGCATGACTTCTAAACCCTAAACCTAAACCCTAAATCGTCCTAAAACCCTAATCTAAAACCCTAAACCCTAAACGAAACCCTAAAACCCTAATTTCATTTTAAACCTAAAACTAAACCCTAAACCTTAATCCTAAACCTTAAACTATCCTAAACCCTAAACCTAACTCAAATTAAAACCCTAAATCCTAAGCCAAAACCAAACCAAACCCGACACCCCTTTTATTTTATTTTTGACCCATTTTAAACCAACCTAGCATCCTAAGCACCTCTATGACCTCACCACAATGTGACCAAGCAAGCAACCAAGCACCTCCATCACCACCATTGGCCACCAAGTTAGTCTTGTCACCACCTTGTTACCTTCTTGTAGTTGAACCCCCTTTAACACCCAACACCTTGCTTAGCTATTTTTCTAGCTCTTCCTAATCACCCTATAGCCTTCATAAGTCACCACTCTACCCAAACCTTAGCCACTACTCCACCAAGTTGGTTTCACCCCTATATAAGCCGAAACATACACACCCTTTCATTTCATCCTTCAAACTCAAACACACACACTCAAATGGAGTTCTAGCCATTCCCTAGCAGTAGTAGAAGATCAAGAGAAGCCCCAAGATCATAATTGAAGCCAAGAACCAAGAGAAAGAAGCCCTTGAAGTCATTTCTAGGCGTACGAACCCAAAAACCCCATTTCAACCCATTTTAGCTCAAGTAAGCTCAAAATCTTGTTCAATAAGCTCATATTCTGTTTTAGATCTTTCATAAGGTTTGTTAGATCATATATAAACTCTTGTTTGAAGCCTTGAATCCTCAAACCCATGTGTTTTTGACTAAAACCCTAAAAACGACCCGTTTTGATTTTCTAGCTAACGAATCATTTTTCTAAACTTTTGTTACGTTAAAACATCTTATTTTTTCTTATTCTAATAAGCTATAACCTGCAAATATCATTTGAAACCCTAAAATAAGCTTGCATGGCTTTTTGGACTTAATTTGCAAATGTTTTCATGCATAGGGGTATATATCGTAACTTTTTGAAATTTATAACTAAAGGGGCTGAAAATGTCATTATTCTAAAGTTATAACTATAAGGACCTATCTTGCCAAGTTCTAAAGTTAAAGCTTTAATATTTATAAACTTATTATATAAAGGACTAAACTTGTAAAAGTTTATAAACCAAGGGTATATATTGCTATTTTTGCAAAATTTAAAAATATAAGATATAATATTTTTATATAAGTTATAAAAATATATATTAATATTATAAAACTCAATTTTATTAAAACCCAATACATTTATCGCTATTAATTAACGATCGACGCATTATAAGACAATTACGTTATATAATTATCGTAATTTATCATCGACTAGCTTTTGAAGAAACTTAAAATCTTATCATATCACGTTACTAGGGAATTTCATGTGAGGGGTTCCATTTGGGTATTTGTTTTGACGAGTTTGCTGGGTTTACGATTTAAAGTGCCCTGACTCCTCAAACGATACTACATGGCCTCTGGATTATGATAGCCCAAACAGTGATACAATATTTCCATAAATTAATAAATCAAAGTAATACGTTAAACTTTATGAAGTTTTGAAACATAAACCATCACACTAAGACTTGACATATTACCCCAGGTTGCGTGATGTAGCTATTACTTTCACTTGATATACTTTTGCCATCAATCAGATTTTCCCTGTTAAGGTGAGTTCATAGCCTCGCATTTTAAATCTTCTAATGTTTTCATAAACCCGCGAGGGGGATACATGCTATAAACCATGAATACGAGTGTTTTTCTAACTGTATGCTATCCTGATATATTATTTCCTAAGTCCTTACTTTTTCCATTAAGACCCCACTATCATGAATCCTTAATTACTTTTCGGAGTAAGTGTGAATGCTGTGAATAGATCTATTTGGGACTGAACGTCCCCGTTGGTTTACCTATACTTTTTGGTAACCAAACGTACTTCATTTGAATCACTATGCGGGTGTTTGGCAAAGGTACCTGTTAGGGCAACTTCTTGTGATTATTGATTATCTTAAGGTCTCGATGTCATGAGCTTAGGGAAATAATACTATTTTCTATAATAATTGTACTCATTGCACTTATTACACTTATGGGTGTATAACAACGTAACACACTATTGAACTTGTATTTAAACTGTTTAACATAAACCTATGAATTTCACTTAACCATTGTGTTTATCTCAGGTAATTGAGCATCACATGGCACGGAGTGGCACGGACTTGAAGATGGCTAAACTGTTATCATTCAAACTTTATGTTTTCATGTAGATTTTGGGACCTCTGTTTGTAAAAACTCTGATGAAATAATGAATGATAACTTATCTTTTAAAAACGTCTCTTTTGAGTCGTTTTCTATGATTATGACTTTTATACTATGAAATAATACCCTAGATTAGATTTCGCTGCTATAGGTCAAAAATGGGGGTGTTATAATATTCAATCCAGGTAATACAAAGTCCCATCACTTCTCTGATCTATCATCTCATCCAAACCTTTTTGCAATCCTGCAGACTCATCTACAGCCTCCTTCTGAGCCGCCAGTATTGATTCGTAGAATATATATATATATAT
>BQNB010103717.1:5232-22116 GCA_026074375.1 Tanacetum coccineum | reverse complement strand
AAGTCTAAAGACAATGACAAAGGCTCAAGATCAAAGATCACAAAGCATGAAGGAACAAGCCTACAATGTAGACAGAGACGAAGATCACAAGAGCTTAACGACAAAAGCAATCTCATTGATCTCACGAAGGAGTGTCACAATGAACTCACTTCGGGGGAGATTGTTAGCCTCAAAATATTGAGTCGAACAATGGAAGTTCGTTCATAATTATATTAGGTCTCGGTCACTAAATTAATATACGTTGTAATAGGCTAGACGGGTAAACGGGCTCTTATTTGTAATCTAATCGGTCACGTGTATCGGGCGAAAGCCCAAGTAATCCCGAGCCCGGCTAGTAGAATTACTAAAGGCATGCAAGCCTTTTAGTCCTAGTATATATACACCTCACCAAGGAAGGTGAGGTGGTTGGGTGATTCATTTCTTATAATACATTTTATATAAGCAACCCACTTTTCTCTTTAACTTCTCTCTACACTCTTCATATCTTCTATCTTTATTTTCTTGATCATTCCATGCAACTGGTAATGAAGTGAAGTGATTATAGGATTCCGACAAAAAGGTTCCTTATGTTTTGGTTGTAGGATTTATTATGTATGCGATAAGATGCACTAGACCTGATGTGGCGTTCGCACAAAAAATTACAAGCCGTTTTCAACAAAATCCAGGTGAAGAGCATTGGACAGTTGTGAAAAATATTCTCAAGTATTTAAGAAATACTAGAGATATGTTAATGGTTTATGGTGGGGATCTTGAAGCGGAGCTCAAAGTTACTTGCTATTGCGACGCTGGATTCGAGACCGATAGAGATGACAAAAAATCTTACTCAAGATACGTCTTCATTTTAAATGGAGGCGCAATAGACTAGAAAAGTTGCAAGCAAAATACTACTGCAATGTCCGCTACAAAAGCTGAATACATAGCTGCTCTAAAAGCTGCAATGGAAGCTATGTGTATTATGAAGTTTATTTATGGGTTTGGTATTGTACCCACAAATATCAAACCTATGAAGATGTATTGCGACAATTATGGTGCAATCATTATAGCCAATGAACCGGGAGTTCAGAAGGGCGCCAAACACTATCCAAGAAGATATCAGAACGTTCGCGAGTGCATCAAATTAGGTGAAATAAATCTTCTCAAAGTTCACACATATGATAATCTAGTTGATCCATTTACGAAGGCTTTGCCAAAAGGCAAGCTTACTCAACATGCTAGGAGCATTGGACTTCGTCTAGCTAGTAGTTAATGTAGATTTGTGTTTTAGTATTTGGATAAGGGATGTTAAATAGTTATTATTTTTATAATGGATTAAAGTACTTGGCATGTTTGTTTTCATTTAATATTAATTGTATCATATATTTGCTTGTTTAATTCGTGAATAATTTTTGTTATTCTAAATTTGTCCATTGTCGATCAACAACAATACAAGAGTATAGTTAAATTAATACAAATATGAGTGATTGGTAATATTCTTGAAATATTAAAGGATGTGTCCGTCAAACTTACGTGATATTCACAAATTTGCATATCAAATTACCCCAACTAATAAGATTAACACTTTATGGATCGGCATCATCAAGTGAATCTTGTAAGTGATTTTCTTTACTAATCCTTAGACTTGAGATGCAAGCAGGCTTTGCATGTGTGGATAACATTTCTTGTTATAGTTAAACGTATAACAACCCGTAATTTTCATTAATGTAATTATCCATCTATTAAATTAGATGCAATGTAATATCCATCTATTATATATACACCACCTTTTTACCGGGAAATTTTTTGCTTTATCTCATTATGCAATGTAACTTGCATCTCTAAAGTAAACGAGCTCACACAACCTCCACCAATGCCATCTATATCTATGTTTATATCACATAAACATCCTAATATGTCAAGTCTATATCTTAATATCATTTTACCAAGTACATTACCCATTTAACATAACATTTACAACATTTTATCAAAACGGGCTTTAAACGTTAAACGTTTATATCAAAACCCTAATTATATGTAATGTATACATATAAACTGAATGTGCAAGTATTCAAACATGTTGTATCAAGTGTACAAAGCACAACATTTAAATATATTATCCCTCTAAATCAAGTGTACAAGTCTTAATGCACAATTATAATATCATGAAGCATTAGAATTCAGAAATAAGCTCATATTTTCCACTCGTTTTCATTCTAATATTCTAAGCCACTCTTTAGCATTAAGGTACAATACTCAATGCACAACATCTAAACCCTAAACATAATCCCTAAATCCTTTCTAAACCCTAATCTAAAACCATAAACAAAACCCTAAAACCCTAATTTCATTTTAAAACCTAAACCCTAATCCTAACATTAAATCTTAATCCTAAAACCTAATCCTAACATTAAATCTTAATCCTAAACCCTAATCCTAACACTAAACCTTAATCCTAAACCCTAATCTATCCCTAATCCTAATCCTAATCCACGTTTTAAAACCCTAAATCCTAAGTCGAACCAAAACTAACCCGTCACCCATTTTCTTTCATTTGTAACACCATTTTAACCCTAAGATAGCAACCCTAGACACCATCAAGCACCTCATGACTAACCTACAATCTCCCTAAGCACCCTACAATGCAAACCTCCTTATCCACCTCTTTGGAAGCTACTATGCATTCACAAACCACACTCCCTTTGGCAGCAGAACCTCCACACACCCCTTCCACATCATTCATAGCTATTTTCTAGCTTACACTTACTTCACCATACTAGCAACCCTTAATCATCTCAGCCAGCTAGAACACTAATCAAACCCCAAACTTGGGTACCAAGGTGTTTTCACCCCTATAAATAGCCGAACTTAATCCCCCCACCCCACCATTCAAAAACACACCTCAATTTCAATCATACACACTAAATGGAGTCTTAAATCAGACCAAGGAGGATCAAGTGAAGTCCCTAAGCTTATAACAGAAGCCAAGAATCAAGAGAAAGGAACCCTTGAAGTCGTTACTAGGCGTACGAACCTAAAAACCCCATTTCGACCCATTTTAGCTCAAGTAAGCTCAAAATCTTGTTCAGTAAGCTTATAATCTGTATTAGAATGTTCATAATACTCTTAAGATCATATATGAACTCTTGTTTGAAGCCTTGAATCCTCAAACCCATGCGTTTTTTTATAAAACCCTAAAACGACCCATTTTGATTTTCTAGCTAAACGAATCCATTTTCTAACATTGTTATGCTAGAACATATTATATTAGCGTTTATTCAAATAAGTTATAACTGCAAATATCATTTAGAATCTTAAAATAACCTTGCATGGCTTTTTGGACTTATTTTTCAAATGTATTCCATGCTAAGGGTATATAATGTAACTTTCTAAAATTTATAACTAGAGGGGCTAAAAATGTCATTATTTAAAAGTTATAACTATAAGGACCTATTTTGCCAAGTTTCAGAGTTAAAGGTTTAAATTATATATACTTATTATATAAAGGACTAAACTTGTAAAAGTTTATAAACCAAGGGTATATATTGCTAATTTTGCAAACTTAAAAATATAAAATATAATATTTATATAATAAATATAGATAAAATATATTAATATTATAAAACTCATTTTTATTAAAAAGACCCGACAAATTATCGTTATAATCAACGATCCAACGCATTATAAAACAATTACGTTATATAATTAACGTAACTTATCATCGACTACTTTTGAAGAAAAGCTTAAAATCTTATCGTATCACGTTACTAAGGAATTTTTTAAGTGAAGGGTGTTCATTTTGGGAGTATTTTTTTTTTGACGAGTTTTGCTAGGTTTACGATTTAAAGTGCCTCTGACTCCTCAAATAACGATACTACATGGCCCCTCTGGATTTATGATAGCCCGAACAAAGTGATGCGAATAACATCCATAAATTAATAAAGGATCAAGGCAATACTTAAACTTTCTGATGTTTTGAAACATAATACCATCACACTAAGACCTTTACATAATACCTATCCAAGGTTGCGTGATGAAGCCCGTGTACTTTTTCACTGATAAACTTTTGCCATCAATCATATTTCCCCTGTTAAGGTGAGTTTCATGATGCCTCAAGTGGGCTCTCGCGCATTTTAAATCTTCTAATGTTTCATAAACCCGCAAGGGGATACAGCAATAAACCATGAATACAATATTTTCCAACAGATGCTATCCTAAATATTATTGCCTAAGGTCCTTACTTTATCCATAAAACCCCACATCATGAACCGTTAATTACTTTTGGGAGTAAACGCAAATGGCTGTGAAAAGATATATTATTTGGGGACTATTGGGGACTGAGCTTCCTCGTTGTGTGTACTTAATCTTTTCTGGTAACCAAACGCACTTCATTGAATCACTATGCGGGGTTTGGTAAAGGCACTCCGTTAGGGCATCTTACTGTTCTTGTAATTGTATTGATTATACTCAGGCCTCGGTTGTCAGACTTAAGCATAATACTGTTTTCTATAATAATTATACTCATTGCAATTATTACACTATGGTGTAATAACAACGTTAACCCACTATTGAGAACTTGAGTATATTCAAACTGTTTAAACATAAACCTATGAATTTCACTCACCTTTTGTGGTGACTTTTTAGTATTGTTTAATCCCAGGTAATGAGCATCTTATGGCACGAGTTGGCACGACTTGAAAGTCTAAACTGTTATCATTCAAACTTTATGTTTTCATGTAGATTTTGGGACCTCTGTTTGTAAAAACTCTGATGAAATAATGAATGATAACTTATCTTTTAAAAATGTCTCTTTTGAGTCGTTTTCTATGATTATGACTGTTGTACTATAAAATAATACCCCAGATTAGCTTCCGCTGCTATATGTCAAAAATGGGGGTGTTATAAAACGCTATCCTAAATAAGGTAGTTATAAGGACTATTTTTAGAAGTGTTGTGAAAAACATGACTAACACGTGTAGTCAATATATAAATTGTTCCTTCAACTAGCTTTTAAAAAATGATGCCACTAGGCCCTCGTTGGATTGATCATATGTTTGTGTGGCCACACCCAAAGGATATATAGATATGTCTCGACAAATTTGGTAACATTGATCAAGTATAGAAACGAGAAACATATGCGATAAATAATGGAATGACATAGATCTATATCTATTTTACCATGATATGAGAATCAAAGCGATTGTAAATGATTGAATCATTTAACTGAGACTTTATGAAACTGAACTCAAGTATTTTTGGGAGCATTGGCATATTGCTAGACGCTTTCAATGTTATTATATTTATTTGAGACATGTCCAAGTGGGATTTGTTGGGATATGTCCATATCAGAAATAAATATATGTCTGGAAATTACGTGACTATATGGGGTCGCACACGTTAAGTTTAGATTCAATTTATATAATGTAATTAATATATTATTGTAGTAGGGAAAAGTTCAATGTAGACCTATTATTTAGTAAAGACTCAATGAACTAATCCTAGCCAACCATTTTTCATCAAATTAAAAAACCCACTTTCATCCTTTTTTTAAAAATTAAATATCTCACAAACCGTTGATCGTTACACAAAACGAACCATACCATCGCGATGAGAATTAAATCATGTTTATATAGAGGGGCACTTCTATCGACTTTCGAAGAACTTTTTTTTGATTTTTTTTCAGTTATATCTTAAAAAATCACATGTGATTTGTATCACAAATCACATGTGATTGCATGAAATCAAATGTGATTTGTGATACAAATCACATGTGATTTTTCAAGACGTAACTAAAAAAGAATCGAAAAAAAGTTATTTGAAAGTATATAGAAGTGCTCTTCTATAAGAAGATGATTTAATTCTCGTCACGATGGTGTATTTTTTGTTGCTTGATGATTTACTGTTTGCAAGATATTATATTTTTAAAAAAGGGTGGAAATTGGATGATGCGTATTTTCTTTTAAAGAAATAATTTAACAAGTTTTAAATTTATAAAAACTCATTTACCGATGTCTACACGCACTAACGGGCAGAGAACCAGGTCGTGTGTAATGTAGGATTGGTAAATCCGAGGTCGTCTCAAGAGCTAAGTTTAGATTAGTTATAATTTGAAATGTCATAGGTTTGAAAATGGTTTTGAAATAATTTTAAGAATTAAGACATGAAGTAAATACAAAAAAGTAAATTGAGAAGAAGACTATAGGGAGAAAAGCGTGCTAACCTAGTTACTTCATTACTAATGTATATGACATGTTTCCTAGTGGAGAGTCTAAATATCGTTTTATTAGTGTTCTAATATTGACAGATCTAAATAGACGTTCGAGGTCTGTCCTATACTTCCATGGATCCTAATTGCTCGAAAGTCTCAATGTTAAGGTATCCAGGATGTAGCTATTAAGTACCAAGCATCAAAAAAACTTGTCTATAATCTAAATAGATTATTAACTCTCTCTGAAAGAGTCCATGTGGTTTTTAAGTATTTAGGGTAATTAAGGTGGTGATCGGGTTGATTCCTACACTAGGATAGATTCCAACTTATCCTAGTACCTTTGTAATCCTAAGTTCAGTGGGTAGCCTAATAAAAGGATTAACCGGATCCAAACTACCTTTTAATATTGTCAAAACTCAGGGATCTATGACAAGCTATAAGGATATCTCATAAAACAATAATTAAACATGAAACATTAATCAAAACATTAATAATTACATATCTAGGCCAGCACTGGAAGTGATTAGCCACTCATGCTAACAGAACAGTAAGAAATAATAGAGGGATTCATTGATCGAAAGCTCATAATTCTTACAGGATTTATTTATGAATGATTATGATATATGTATATATGTATATATATATATATATATATATATATATATATATATATATTATATATATATAAGAAATATATATATATATATATATGAAATACTATAACCCCGACAAGGGCCAAATGTGGGGATATTTTAGCAAGTCAGTTTAAATTCAAATGGGAAGCTGTCGAAGCGGCTTACGTGGTGAAGAAGGAGAAAGATCAGGCAATACAAAAGTGTGAAGAATTAAGGTTTCTCACGATTAACACTAACGGTTTGCCAGATGACCAACTGTCATCAATATGCAAAAAGAATAAAGAATGTGAAAATATAGTCCCACTTAATCGTCTTTATATATTCGATTTTATTTTTAATTTTTCGAATTTATTTTTGATTTTCGTAGTTTTTTGCGTAATATAATTTGTATTTTTAATTAATGAATGAAAAACTAATTTGTTTGAAAAAATGAAGAAAAAAATTGGTGAGGGCAAAAAAATAGGGTTTTGCTTGAGACACTAGTGAGGGTGTATTTTGGGGTGTGAATGTGAAATGTGAAAAACTGAGGTGACGTTGAAGAGACAGTTGGCTTGAGTCATCATACGTGATACTCTAACTACTTTTTTGCTCACAATGTAAACATTTAATGTGACTTAATATATAATCGTATGTGATTTAATGTCATTTTAGTAGAGAAATGTGTGCAAAAACTGATTAATGTGATTTAATATATAAACATTGAATAATACTTATGTTAATATGATATGTATGTTTATTTGAATGCAAGTATTATGATGAAAAAACTTTAATATATTTAATTAAATTTAATTTTACTAAAATGACATTTTACGCTTTAGATTATGTAATTATTCATACGGCCAAACTCGATTAAGCATCTAAAATGGTAACCGTGACCCAAACCGCGGGTAACCGCTCATAGTGGGTACGGCAAAGTCCGGTTACCCGCTTCGTACGGTTTGATTTCGGGTCGTAAAATAAATTACCCGCCTCGCGATGAATAGTTTAAATATTTCAACTAATCGAACCAAACCGTCCCGTCCTGTAACACTAGGGGTGTTCGCGGGGCGGTTCGGTTCGGTTAGTTGAGAAATTTAAACTATCCGTCGCAGGGCGGGTAGTTTATTTTACTATCCGAAACCGAATCGTACTAGGTGGGTAACAAGACTTACGGGTACCCGAAATGAGCGGTTACCCGCGACTTGGGTCACGGTTAACCATTTGTGATGCTTAATCAAGTTTGGCCGTATGAACAGCTACACGATTTGAAACTTAAAATGCCATTATTGTAAAATTAAATAGCATTAAATAGATTAAGTCATATTAGAGTTGTTCCATCACAATACTTGCATTCAAAAAACCTACATATCATATTAACATAAGTATTTATTCGACGTTTATACATTAAGATCACATTAATCAATTTTCACACATAGATGTTTAGTATATGTTTTCATTGTGAGCAAAAAAAGCATTAAACAATAAAATAAGTGCAATAATAAAATCAATACTTGTACAATTATTTAAATAATTTGTTGAAAATCTTCATGTATATTATACACCGTTCGGTTCGGTTAACCGCGGATATTTAAAAATAAAAACCAAAACCAAACCGTGATAAGCGTGGTTTTTTCCGTTTCAGTTTTTCTCGGTTTTGGTATCTTCGGTTTCGGGTTTTTGGTTTCGAGTTTTTTAGATTTCGGATTGAGCGGTTCGCCTCGATATGTCAATTTTTCAGGTTTTTTGAACACCCCTAGTAAACACCCTTGTAATTTGAAACTCTTTCAAAGGATTTCGCCTCACATACGTTACAACTTTACATAAAAGTCTCATTAAAAAATGAAAGACATAACTTGTCCAACTTCATTTCGCAACAAATAACTGAATCCTCAATCTCCACAGTAAAAAACACATCTCATAATCCAACGGCCAACATCCTCGATCTGTATTAAACACAACCCACTAATTAAATCCCACCTCCACACCCTATATAATCAAACCAATAATCACTTCACTCTCATTATCTCATCTCACACAGTAAACACACCTTTAAAAAAAACACACATCTTTTCAACCAAAAAATGACACCAGAGGCAGTAAAGAAGAAACCCGCAGCTGAGAAGAATCCGACAGCAGCAAAGAAGACACCAAAACCCAAAGCAAAGAAGAGGCTCCCAGCAAAAGACACGCCAGCATACAAGAAAAAGAAAAGATGTGAGTTTTTTAAAGGTGTGTTTACTGTGTGAGATGAGATGATGAGAGTGAAGTAATTATGGGGTTGATTATATAGGGTGTAGAGGTGGGATTTGATTGGTGGATTGTGTTTAACGCGGATCGAGGATGTTTGCCATTGGATTATTAGATGTGTTTTTGACGGTGGAGATTGAGGATTCAGTTATTTGTGGCGAAATGAAGTTTGAAAAGTTATGTCTTTCCTTTTTTTAACGAGACTTTTATGTAAAGTTGTAACATATGTAAGGCGAAATCCTTTGAAAGAGTTGTAAGTTACAAGGGTGTTTACTAGGGGTGTTTAAAAACCCCGAGAAACCGACAAACCAAGCCGCTTAATCCGAAACCGAAAAAACTCGAAACCGAAGAAACCAAAACCAAGAAAAACTGAAACGGAAAAACCTCGCTTATCATGGTTCGGTTTCATTTTTTTACTTTTAAATATCCGCGGTTAACAAAACCGAACCGTGTATAATATACATGAAGATTTTCAACCAATTATTTAAATAATTGTACAAGTATTGATTTTATTATTGCACTAATTTTATTGTTTAATAATTTTTTGCTCACAATGAAAACATATAATAAACATCTATGTGTGAAAATTGATTAATGTGATCTTAACATATAAACATCAAATAAATACTTATGCTAATATGATATGTTAATATGTAGGTTTATTTGAAGGCAAGTATTGTGCCCAAATAACTCTAATATGACTTAATCTATTTAATGCTATTTAATTTTACAATAATGACATTTTACGTTTCAAATCGTGTTGTTTTTCATACGGCCAAACTCGATTAAGCATCACAAAAGGTTAACCATGACCGGAATCGCGGGTAACCGCTCAATTCGGGTACCTGTAAGTCAGGTTACCCACCTAGTACGGTTCGGTTTCGGATAGTAAAATAAACTACCCGCCCCGTGACGGTAGTTTAAATCTCCCAACTAACCGTACCGAACCGCCCCGCGAACACCCCTAGTGTTACGGGACAGGAAAATTCGGTTCGATTAGTTGAAATATTTAAACTATTCATCGCGAGGCGGATAATTTATTTTACGACCCAAAATCAAACCATACGAAGCGGGTAACCAGACTTTACGGTACCCACTATGATCGGTTACCCGCGGTTTAGGTCACAGTTAACCATTTTAGATGCGTAATTGAGTTTAGCCGTATGAATAATTATATAATCTAAAGCGTAAAATGTCATTTTAGTATAATTAAATAGATTAAAGTCATATTAAAAAAATTTCATCACAACACTTGCATTCAAATAAACATACATATTATATTAACATAAGTATTTATTCAACGTTTATATATTAAATCACAAATATCAGTTTTCGCACACATTTTTTACTAAAATGACATTAAATCACATGCGGTTATATATTAAATCACATTAAATGTTTACATTGTGAGCAAAAAAGTAGTTAGAGCATCATGTGTGATGACTCAAGCCAAACTGTCTTGTCAGTGTCACCTCAGTTTTTCACATTTCACATTCACACCTCAAAATACACCCTCACTAGTGTCTCAAGTAGAACCCCTTTTTTGGCCTCACCAATTTTTTTTCTTCATTTTTTCAAACAAATTAATTTTTCATTCATTATTTAAAATTCAAATTACATTACGAAAACAAAAAAAAACTACGTAAATCAAAAATAATTTCAAAAAATAAAAATAAAATCGAAAATTTAAAGACGATTAATTGGGGCGATATTTTTACATTATTTATTCTTTTTGCATATTGATGACAGTTGGTCAACCAACAAACTGTTGGTGCTAACCGTGAGAAAGCTCAATTCTTCACACTTTTGTATTGCCCGATCTTTCTCTTTCTTCACCACGTAAGCCGCTTCGGCATCTTCCCGTTTAAATTTAATCTGACTTGCTAAAATATCCCCAAATTGGCTTGTCGGGGTTACTTCCTGAGGGGCTCTATGTTATTTCGGTTTTTTTGTGAGGCATAGTTTACCCGGGGGGCGTGGCCTGGCATTATCGGCGAATAGTTCAGCTTGCCTGGTGAGATCAACCGGATCAAACGGGTTGTCCGAATCCCACTAGCGGTGTTTTTGCTAGATATTCAACATAGTATCTTGAATAAACATTTTTTCTTTGGACTCGTCATGATATGATTGCCTAACCCGGTTAATGAGATCACTCTCGTCTCCCCCACTTCTACCCGAAGGTGAAAAACGTTTGTATATGATGTTGAACTTTTGGCAATTGCTATTAAACGTTGCCTACTTTCCCGTTGAAATATCTTTCGTAGGTTTGTGAAGTAAATATTTGTTGAACTTGGCGAAAACTTGAAACCAAAACGTTGTGTCACTTCGATCGGTTTTAAGTTTGTTATCCTCGAAAATGGCAGACCCAGCACTCGGCTAGTAGTTTTTACAATTCCGGCATCCAACATTGGTGAAACCGTGTCGGTTGCTCAGTTGTATTGTTAGGTATGTTGAACGTGGAACGTTTTGGGGGCTGTTTTACTCTCTTTTCTTTGCCTCTTTTTGGTGTGTTTGTTATTTTGATTGTTGTGGTTCTTGTGTTTATTGTGCTGGATTTTGTTGTAGATTTTGAAATTGTTGGTTAAGGATTGATTGTTATGTAATTGTTGTTGATATAGTTGTTCGAGTGTGTAAATTGACATAGAGTATTGGGTACTAAATTGAGGAAACATGTGATGTTGTAAGGATGATCTCTAGTGTTGAGACGAAGGTGTCGAAGGGTTAGATTATTGCGAGAAATAGAGAAGATTAGTAAAAAATCCACCCTTGTTAGGTTGTTGATTTTTGTTAGGTTAGTAAAAAATCTACATTAACTACTAGCTAGACGCAGTCCAATGCTCCTAGCATGTTGAGTAAGCTTGCCTTTTGGAAAAGCCTTCGTAAACGGATCAACTAGATTGTCATCTGTGTGAACTTTGAGAAGATTGATTTCACCCAATTCGATGCACTCGTGAACGTCATGATATTTTCTTGGATAGTGTCTGGCGCCGTTCTGAACTCCCGGTTCATTGGATATAATGATTGCACCATAATTGTCACAATACATCTTCATAGGTTCGATATTTATGGGTACAATACCAAGCCCATAAATAAACTTCATAATCTAAACAACTTCCATTGCAGCTTCTAAAGCAGCTATGTATTCAGCTTTTTAGCGGACATTGCAGTAGCACTTTGCTTGCAACCTTTCCAGTCTACTACGCCTCTATTCAAATGAAGACGTATTCTGACTAAGATTTTATGTCATCTCTATCGGTCTCGAATCCAGCGTCGCAATAGCAAGTAACTTTGAGCTCCACTTCAAGATCCCCACTTTAAATCAACAACATATCTCAAGTATTTCTTAAATACTTGAGAATATTTTTCACAGCACTCCAGTGCTCTTCACCTGGATTTTGTTGAAAACGGCTTGTAATGTTCTGTGTGAACGCCACATCAGGTCTAGTTCATCTTACCGCATACATAATAGATCCTACAGGTAAAGCATAAAGAACCTTTTTCATACGCTTCACCTCTTCAGGCGTTGAAGCACATTGTGATCTATTTAAGTCAAGTCTCTCTTGGATTGGGATATTGCCACGATTAGAATTATCATTTCTAAATATTTTCAAGATTTTATCAATGTAAGCACTTTGACATATTCCAATTAACCGCTTAGATCTATCTCGGTAGATCTTGATTCTAAGAATATATGCCGCTTCTCCTATATGAAACAATCTGCATTTTCACGTCATTTTACATCAATAAATATTCAACTAATTATTTTAAACTTTTACGCGTTCACTTTTAATTTTCAACGTTTAGTTAAATCGCGTAAACTAAAAATTAACATTCAACGTAAACAGACATCAAAGAAATAAAAATTTACGTCAAGCAAGTGTTATATAATTATTACGAGGATAATTTATAACTTTTCATATTTTAATTTTATCGGTTACGTAAAAGGTTTACGTTTCGCAATAAAATATGTTTATGCATACACGAAAGCACCAATACCCATCTATACTCAAACAAATACCCACTTTTATACCCAATAGTCAAAAATTAAATCATTTTACACTTCTATAAACCCTTAGGCCGGATATACAAGTGATACAACACAACTAAAAACCTTAAATCCCCACTAGCATCACTTCATTCTAGTTATAACTAACACAAGTACAACCTTAAACCCAATTCTCTATAAATTGTCAAGTCTTGTGTACCCTCCCCCGTCTTTTGACCGTCCCCACTCATAGGGAGGAAGAGAGGTCTTACATATTTAGTACTTAAAACCACTCTTGATCCATGGTATTATTAAGGTTGTTTGCTTATACTCTTTATTAAAAAAGGAAGGTCCTATGTAAGCATCTCACATACACATTTCATGCAAGTAAACTCTCTAATTTTCTCTCTTGTTTTCCTTATAAAACCTACGGCTCAAGTTTTATTTCTAAGGTTTCCATAGTTTTTATTTTACAAAGGTTATAAGTATACTAGTGTTATCAAGGGTGATGTCTAAGGTATATCAAGGTGATTTGGAAGCTTGGGTGTTGATAAAACAAGGGTTTATTCAAGCAAGAAAGTTAGGGTTTTCAAGATATAATTAGGGTTCCTTGATAAGTATTTAGGGTTAAATACTTGGGTTTGATTTGTGTATCATCTTCATCCATCATCACAAGGTCTAACATAAACCCTAACCTTTTATAATTATTCATTTTTATATTTATATAATTGTTATATTGTTAATCACCATCTAGTATTTAATTTATGAATTTATAAAATGAAACAAACATGAACATGGTTCGAAATTACATTTATCTATGATGAAATGATGTTATACAAGTGTTGATTAATTTATAAAGTTCATTAAAAAATTAATTGTTAAAAAGTTTATTTATAAAGTTTATATATAAATAATTATGAGGACATGTTATTTGGACATTTTTAATTTGGACAAGAAGATGAGGGGCAAGTAAATTTGAGGATATGAAATGATACTTACGATGGGTGTATTAGAGTGTAAATGTGAGGGTAGTACATGTAAAAAGTATGTATAGCAGCTGATTGGGCGAGAGAGGTTGAAAGTGCGAGTGTAGGAGCGACGGGAGCGAGCAAACGCAGCGATTTCGGTAGGTCATGAGTGTCCGAGCACGGTCAAGACTTTGGAGCGAAGCTGATAGACTCTGGAAGGTGGAAGGTATATCTGCCGGAGTGTTAACATGCTAGTCAGTACAGAGGAAGAGAGGTCTTACATATTTAGTACTTAAAACCACTCTTGATCCATGGTATTATTAAGGTTGTTTGCTTATACTCTTTATTAAAAAAGGAAGGTCCTATGTAAGCATCTCACATACACATTTCATGCAAGTAAACTCTCTAATTTTCTCTCTTGTTTTCCTTATAAAACCTACGGCTCAAGTTTTATTTCTAAGGTTTCCATAGTTTTCATTTTACAAAGGTTATAAGTATACTAGTGTTATCAAGGGTAATATCTAAGGTATATCAAGGCGATTTGGAAGCTTGGGTATTAATAAAATAAGGGTTTGTTCAAGCAAGAAGTTAGGTTTTCAAGATATAATTAGGGTTTCTTGATAAGTATTTAGTGTTAAATACTTGGGTTTAATTTGTGCTATCATCTTCATTCACTCTCCTAAGGTCTAACATAAACCCTAATCTTTTTAATTACTTCGTTTTCATATTTACATAATTGTTATATTGTTAATCACCACCTAGTATTTAATTTATGAGTTAAAAAATGAAACAAACATGAACATGGTTCGAAATTACATTTATATATGATGAAATGATGTTATACAAGTGTTGATTAATTTATAAAGTTCATTGATAAATTAATTGTTAAAAAGTTTATTTATAACGAAGAAGATACGATTTTCGTAAGATTAAAAGTTATAAAAATAATTTTATAAAAATAGTTGGAGTTTACAGTTTCGACACAGATTTTTATAAAATCTGTGAGTATTTTATTCGAATAGTATATCTCGTCACGATTTTATACATATAAAGAACAAGCGAAACGGAGTTAAAATAAGTAAGTTATGAGTTTTTAAAGATTTCGGATAAATAGAAATTACAAAAGCAAATTGATTTTTATAAACAATTTTCTGCATTTTTATAAAATACAACAAAGCTGTTAGAAATGTAAAAAGTGGTTTACAAGTGTTTTCGGGCCCGTTTGTGCTATAAAAACATTAAAAATAATGTAGTAGTACTTATATTATATTTATATACATTTTTAACTTTATAAATATTATTTTATAAAACAATTAAACTATTTATATAATAACATTATGTAAACAATAAAAATATTAAATCAAGTATTATTAACAAATAATCAATTGTCGGACAAAAATAATATTTTCTTTACGGATACTAATACTTAAACATTTATTTAACAAGTACGATTTAAATATGGTTTCGACTTTTATAAATTAAACAAAAACTAATAGGTGGTGATGTAACTCTATAATTTGTATTGTGGTATTTATATTAATATACTCATACGACTTATAATTAATTAGGTTGCATTCGGATTTGGCGAGACGTTTCACTTACTTGATTTATATAATCAATTCATTTCACTAGAAGTGAGTTTATAGCCCCACTTTTACTTGTTTTACAATTACTTTACAAATCTCAGGGGAGAATACATGCTCATTGCAACTTGTTTACATACTCACTTATAAATTATTTTACATACTTGTTACATACTCATACTTATACTCATTTACAAACTTGATTACATATTCATTTTCATACTCATATCTCGCGGAGGGATACATTGCTCATTTTACAAAAGGACACAAGTACAACACTTTTCATTGATACAATAATTACGTAGCATGCCTAAGTAACAAGAACCCACACTGCCCATTATCATGAACTGTTAATTACATTGTGTAAGCGCGAGTGTTATTAGTAGATCTATTTGGGATTGACATCCCCGTTCGGGTGAGTAGCGCTTACTAGTTTGACGGATTGAACTAACGGACGTATATGATGTCGGATTTAGGATGTTATGGGTTGACATCTACACGAGGCATTCACTGGCATTAAATTGCATACATACATGTCGTAGCGTCAGTTTCATGAGCTTAGTGCAGTCGTAATTACATTTTAGTGATATTGTATGTGTTACAATGTCATACACTTTGAAATCTTGTGGTCCACACTACTTGTTAAACATTACTGATTACTGAACATTTTTCATGGTACTGTAGTAAAGCAGTAGACACTATACTTTTTTGATTCTACATTTATACTTACATTTTTAGTGACTATTATAAGGATTGAAATGGTCATACACACGTTATAAACCTTTGATTTTAACAATTTTACTTACATAAACCTATGAACTCACCAACTTTATGTTGACACTTTTAAGCATGTTTTTCTCAGGTGAAATAGATGCTTGGTTTACTTGATGTGTATTGAAGTCTAAATTTTACAAGATTACATTCATGGATTTTCTACATACATTCAAATTACCGAATCTCGTTGTATTATTTCATGCTTTTCAATGTGATGCAAACTCTTGGACAAATGTTACAATAAATTAGATTTCTAGAAAATAAACGAGATTACTTTTCAAACGAATCATTTAGAGGTCGTTCTCTTGTATCTTGTGCTGTTGTATTATGTAGTAATGCTCCCAGAACTTTATTCTACTGCGACCCATTTTGGGGTGTTACAGATTGGTATTCAGAGCCAAGGTCATAGAGAACTAGGTTGCATATTTTACCTAGACTATAACTATTTTCACAAACATTACATCACATCAAACTTTTTCATGTGCATACACACTACTTGCTTACTTGCTTACATTACTTGCTTACGTAACTT
>BQNB010103715.1:0-21072 GCA_026074375.1 Tanacetum coccineum | reverse complement strand
GGCTTAAGGCACCTGTCCGACGAATCAGAACAGATAATAAAACTGAATTTGTTAATTAAACTTTACGTGAATATTATGAGAAGGTTGACATCTCTTACGAAACATCCGTTGCTCGCTCTCCACAACAAAATGGTGTCGTTGAAAGACGTAATCATACGCTAATTGAAGTTGCCCGCACAATGTTGATTTATGCAAAAGGACTGTTATTTTTATAGGCAGAAGCAGTTGCTACCGCATGTTATACCTAAAATCATTCCATCATACGTCTTCGTCACGACAAAACACCATATGAGCTTTTACATGACAAACTTCTCGATTTATCATTTCTCCACGTATTTGGTGTACTTTGTTATCCGACAAATGACAGTGATAACTTGGGAAAGTTACAACCGAAAGCTGATATTGGTATTTTCATTGGCTATGCACCTACAAAGAATACATTTCAAATTTATAACCGACGTACCAAACGAATCATCAAAACAATTCATGTAGATTTTGATGAGCTAACAGCTATGGCTTCTGAACACAGCAGTTTAGAACCCGCAATTCATGAAATGACTCCTGCAACAATCAGTTCAGGACTCGTACCAAACACTCCTCCTTCAACACCGTATGTACCACCTTCAAGAACTGATTACGATATTTTGTTTCAACCACTATTTGATGAATTACTCAATCCTCCACCTATTATTGATCCTCCAACACCTAAAGTCATTGCTCCAAATGCTGAAGCAGTGGCTCCAGCACACGCTGAATCAATCAGTTGACCTTCCTCAACAGCTGTTAACCAAGATGCACCATCACCTAGTAACTCACAAACTTCACCCGAAACTCAATCTCTTGTCATTTCTATCGATGTTGAAGAAGAGAATCACGACTTAGATGTTGCACACATGAATAACGATCCATTCTTTGGTATTCCAATTCCAGAAAACATTTCTGAATCTTTGTCTTTGGATGTTATTCCCACTGTTGTGCAGACTACTGCTCCTAACTCAGAACACGTTAACAAATGGACCAAGGATCATCCTTTAGACAACATCATCATTGAACTCGAAAGACCTGTTTCCACAAGACTCCAACTCCATGAACAAGCCTTATTTTGTTACTACGATGCCTTTCTCACATCAGTTGAACCTAAGAACTATAAAGACGCATTAACTCAAGCATGTTGGATTGAAGCAATGCAAGAGGAGCTTAATGAATTTGAACGTCTTGAAGTCTGGGAACTCGTTCCTCGTCCAGATAAAGTGATGGTCATTACTTTTAAATGGATCTACAAGGTGAAACTTGATGAATTAGGAAGAATTCTGAAAAACAAGGATCGATTGGTTGCTCGTGGTTACCGTCAAGAAGAGGGAATTAATTTTGAAGAATCTTTTGCTTTTGTGGCTAGAATTGAAGCTATTCGAATATTCCTCGCATTTGCTGCTCACATGAATATGGTCGTTAACCAAATGGATGTCAAGATGGCATTCTGCGTGAAGAGGTTTATGTCAGCCAACCGGACGGGTTTGTAGATCAAGACAATCTGAATCACGTGTACAAGCTTAAGAAAGCTCTCTATGGGTTGAAACAAGCTCCTCGCGCGTGGTACTATCTATTGTCGAAGTTTCTACTCTCTCAAGAATTCTCTAAAGGAACCGTGGATCCCATATTGTTCATCAGAAGACAAGGCAAAGACATTCTCCTAGTATAAATCTATGTTGATGATATAATCTTTGCATCTACCACACCTGAACTATATGACCAATTTTCAAAAATAATATGTTCAAAGTTTAAGATGTCGATGATAGGCAATATCTCATTCTTTCTTGGACTACAAATTTCTTAAAGTCCCAAAGGCATCTTTCTTAATCAGTCAAAATATACTCTTGAATCTTTGAAAAAATATGGTATGGAATCTAGTGACCCCGTGGACACTCCCATAGTAGAGAAATCCAAAATGGATGAAGATACACAAGGGAAAGCCGTTGACCCTACACACTATCGTGAAATGGTTGGCACCCTTATGTATCTCACAGCCAGTAGACCATACCTAACATATTTTGTATGCATGTGTCCCCGTTATCAAACAAAGCCTACCAAAAAAACACTTACATGCTGTAAAAAGAATCTTTAAATACCTAAGAGGAACCATTAATAGGGGACTCTGGTATCCAAAGGATTCTTCTATTACTCTAACAGCTTATGCAGACGCTGATCATGCGGGTTGCCAAGATACTAGACGAAGTACATCTGGAAGTATGCAATTATTGGGAGACAGACTTGTTAGCTGGTCATCAAAAAGGCAGAAAAGCGCTGCGATATCCAGTACAGAAGCTGAATATATAGCCTTGTCTGGCTGTTGTGCTCAAGTCCTTTGGATGAGATCACAGCTTACCGACTATGGCCTTGGATTCAATAAAATTCCAATGTACTGTGATAACAAAAGCGCTATTGCCTTATGCTGCAACAATGTTCAACATTCTCGATCAAAACATATTGACATCAGATTTCACTTCATAAAAGAGCAAGTTGAAAACGGAGTAGTAGAGCTTTACTTTGTCAATACGGAGTATCAGCTAGCGGACATCTTCACTAAAGCCCTTGGCAGAGAAAGAATTGAATTTCTTATCAACAAGCTGGGAATGCGAAGTTTTACGCCGGAGACCCTGAAACAATTGGCAGATGAAGCTGAAGAATAGTGGTGGTGCCTATTCAAATATCCTGTATATAATTTGTATATATATCCATAACTAGAAAAACCAAAAAGATTTTTCATTTTCTGTAAACTTTTATAAAAACAAAATAAAAAAATATAAATCTTTAAAACCAAAGAAAAATTTAAAAATGAGAAAACATAAAAAGAGGTAATAATGGCATGTCTTCTGAAAATCGATAACATTTACGGTCTTAGAAATGTCATTTAATAATGATACGAGGCTGTAAATGAAGTTCGAGCAGAAGTTCAAAAGTTTTCAAAACATGCCAATATGGCTTGCTATTATTTCAGATAGCAACCCGGTCATCATCTTAAAGGCAAGTATTTCAAAAAGAAAACTTGACCTCATAACGGGAATTTATTCTCGGGCATGGTCTACTTTATGACCATGCAAAGGCTTGTATTTACTTTGCAACACAACCCGTGCTACCTATATCAAATAAGTGTACGTGTCAGTGCGCTTATGTGTCAAAATAAGAGAAATCTTATTTTTATTGGTAAAAAGTTGTCTTCATAATGAATCAGTGTTTTCAGTAATCACAAAAAGATTTTCAAAGACAATTCGACCACTCAAACAATGACAACAGCTCTTTAAATAGAAAACGGGTCATTATTTGAGGGGGAGAAAGCGTCATCAAATAATCTTTTAAAACGGTCTTTCAAAATAAGTCACAGATTAAACGGATAAAGTTTTTGATAATGACGGATCACAATTTAAAGGGGAGTTAATTTATATTAACTACAAAGGCTTTAGATGTCATTTGTTTCAAACTTTAGAGACTTATTTGCACTTTGAGACTTAGTTGATTCTTACGAAAAAGATTTAAGATTATTAATTCTTCGAACACGATTTCAAGTATATGTGCGTACAAGGTTTTGCTGATTCTTAAAAGAGTTAAGAAACTTGGAGGGGAAAATGTGCCAAAAACATAATTTGTTTTATAACATCATCTCGCCACCCGTCAATATCACACAAACACACACTTAACAAATTATTTCCCCTTACCTCACCCGAACCCGCTCAAACCGTCTTATATTTTGTTCTTCCATTTCCAATGAATTTTCACGATTAAAGGAATAAACAAAACTTGTTCTACAACCTTCCTAAACTACTCATACCTCGAAGGAATTAGGATTTCATTCAGTTTTGAACTCGAAAACCCTAATTCTTGAATTAGGGTTTCTCAAAATCAAAAGTGCATAAATCGTCAAATTGATTGAGGGGTTATGATTGCTTTGGTGTGTAGAGAACTCGTTTAATGCAGTTTTGTAAATGGTTAAGATATGCGTTTGATTTGAATGATTCTTAGTTGCAAAAAATGGGTTTTAGTGAAGTATTGTACAAAGTTTGTGGGTTTTGTGTTTGAAAGTTAGTTTTCATATTCTTGAATGAGTTTGAGTGAATAAAAACATACCCTTGTTAGTAAAATCTTGAATGTATGCATAATCGAACTCGATTTGAATGTTTTATGCAATTTTTGTTGTTTTTGTGGTGACTTCTATGAAATAAGTTCTTATATGTTGTGTTTTTATGATAAAAAGGCTAAATGAAACTTGCAAATTCAAAATCATGTTTATGAAAAATTTTGTGGGAACCGAACTATTAGCTTTGTTTGGGAACCGAACAACTAGTTTAGTTAAGGAACCGAACAACTAGATGTATTAAGGAATGGAACAACTAGTTTTATTAGTGTACCGAACAACTAGTTTTGTTCAAAAACCGAACAACTAGATTCATTAAGAAACCGAACAACCGGTTTTCGTAAAGGAACCGAACAACTTGTTTAGTTAAGGAACCAAACAAGTAGATGTATTAAGGAACCGAACAACTAGTTTTGTTAGTGTACCAAACAACTAGTTTTGTTCAGAAACCGAACAGCTAGTCATCCTTTGGGAACCGAACAACCTGTTCTCTTTGTAAACCAAACAACTAGTCATCCTTTGGGAACCGAACAACCTGTTCTCTTTGTGAACCGAACAACTAGTCATCCTTTGGAACCAAACAAAAAAACACAAAAAAAAAAAAAATAAATGTGTATTAAAATAAAATAAAAATATAAAAACGAGAAAAACAAAAAATATATAAATGAATAAAAGAATGATAATTAAAAAAAAAAAAAAAAAGAAAAAAAATAAAAACGTGTCCATCCATAATCCGTCTTTGTGAACCGAACAACTAGTCATCCTTTGGGAACAGAACAACCTGTTCTCTTTGTTAATCGAACAACTAGATGTACTTCTTTTCTTTAGGAACCAATATGTTAGTTTTTTTCATTATAAAAATTAGAAGGCGCTAATCTATCAAGGACAAAAACCCTTAAAGATCAATTTTCCAACTAGAAGGCAATTTAAAACCTGTTCTAGGGAATTAATTAAAATTGGTTAATTATGATCTCTAATCAAGTTAAACTAATTTAATTGCAAGGTAAAACAACGTTAACTAAAATTAGGCTTAGGATATCAAAATTCTCTACCTAGTTAAAAAGAACTCGATTCCTAAATAGTCAAAGAAGTTTCCTTAATTCCTTAAGCATTTTTTTGTCAATCTAAGTTGTCATTTAAAGGAATATATCTTAAAAAGTGCTAAAAGTCTTAGAGTGCCCTATCCTTGAGAAATTTTCGTATCATGAATCAACTCAAAGTGCTCAATTGAAAGGTCTCTATAGTGTATTATACAAACATAAACTGTATTGATCCTTTCTTAGCAGAATCATGGATACCACAAAAGCTCAGCAAACGGCTTTGGATGATGATTTAGTCGCTCCTGCTAACTGTCTTAAGATAGGGAAATGCAATCTCTGATTAAGCTCCAATCTCAATTCCAAGGAACCTACTCTTTAAGTGGTATTGACGCTCTTAAACCTCACAATCCTTCTACAAAGCATTTTATATCACTGCTGATGTGACCAGAAATCTACATGGCAAAGAATCCTGGGTCCACTAAAAAAACTGCCTCGAGACATCATTCTTCACTTCGTTTCAAGATGAACGACAAAAGCCATACTATTAACGTTGACAACTTCAGAGATATGCTCTAGATTTGCCCTAAACTCCCAGGTTAGAAATTTGAAGATCCTCCTTTTGAAGAGGAAATTCTCTCTTTTATTAGAGATCTTGGACACACTGGTGAGATAAAGGTATTATCTGATGTCAATGTTAATCACATGCATCAACCATGGAGATCATTTGCTGTCATCATCAATAAGTGTCTAAGTGAAAAAACTATTGCTCTAGAAAGTCTTCACTTGTCACGTGCTCAAATCCTTTGGGGCATGTATCATAATAAGAATGTTGATTATGTCTACCTGCTGTAGGAAGACTTGGTGTATCAAGTGGAGAACAAGAACTCTAAGAAGAACAATGACATGTATTATCCATGCTTTACCAAAGTCATTGTAGACTACTTCATGGCAAAGGATCTATCAATACCAAGGAGAAAACAAAATGTCTATGGCCACAGTAAACTGCCAGGGATGACTCCATGTTCACCACAATAAGAGTTATCTCTAAACATCAGGACACACAGATATATAGTGCTATTCTCCCTCAGCACTTAACCAACCAAGCCATGTTAGAGTCCGAAGCTTACAAGACTTATCATGCTTATGCTATTAGTAAGAAGTATTCCAAGAACCTAGAGTAGAAAGAATAAATCTGTGATCTAAGAATCATTCTCCCCTAGAAGAAGTCTGCTCAAGCTTCTAAAGGCAAAAGACTCAAGACTTCAACAAAGGTAGCTAAACCTGTCAAGAAGAAGCAACCAGCAACAACGTCAAAAGAAAAAAAAGCTTAAATGTGCTATCTGAGGTTGAATTATCTAAGGCTGAACAGATTAAACTTGCCACCAAAAGAAGCTTGATTCAAACTTAAAGCTCTCACGCCAGCGGTTTAGGTGCAGATGAAGGAACTGGTGTTATATCAGGGGTTCCGGATGTACCTACATATAACTCTGATGATGAGCAGATTTCTTGGAAGTACAGCGACGAGGAAGATGATGATGAAGTAAGCATGAGTAAAGACGATGATGACAATGCTAATGATGATCAAAATGATGACAATATTGATAAAGAAGGTGATGATGATCAGGATGATGACAATGAACAAACTGAATAAGACAATGATGATGACGCCTTTGTTCATCTCAAGTTGTCTACTTTTAATGAAAAAGAAAGACAAGATAAAGAAGATAAAGAAGAAGAGTGGTATGATGATGAAGCATATGATGAAGAAAATCAAGGAGTCAATGTTGAGGGAGAAGAACTAGATGAACAGGAGACAAATGAAGAGGACGAAGTGAATGAATTATACAGGGACGTGAATGTCAATCTGAAAGGAAGAGATACTGAAATGATGAGATGCTCCACAGACTAATGTTCAAGATACTCAAGTAACATAAGATACTCATGTGATAATCACAGCTGTCACTCTTAAAGTTCAACAACAGAGTTCTTCTGTATCATCAGGCTTCATTTCCAACATGCTCAACCTTAATCCGGATACAGGTATTGACTCCATTCTTAATCTAAACTAGTTAACTTCTCTGGTAGATGTTCTCGTTTCTACGAATGTTGAAATGCCTCCTTCATCTGTAATAACACTTCCTCCACCACCCATTCATTTCCTTCAAACTCAGCAACAAACACCTGTTCCCACACCAATAATTGTTCCAAGTACCTCCCTACAAAATCTTCCAACATTTGATTTCGTTTTCAAGTTTAAAGATAGAGTAAAAGCTTTGGAGGACGACTTCTTATAATTCAAGCAAACAAACCTATTTGTTGAAGCTGTTTCATCAATTCTCGGTATTGTTGATACATACCTTACCAACAAGATGAATGAAGCCGTAAAATAGCTGTGCAAACTTGTCCAGACAGACTTAGAGACGAACAAGCTAAAAACAAAGACTTCATCAATACACTTGATGAACATATGAGCAAAATAATCAAAAAGCAAGTTAAGGAACAAGTCTCCAAGATTTTGCCAATAATTAAAAAGCTAGTAAATGACCAACTTGAAGCTGAAGTTCTGATTTGTTCATCCAATAAAGCTAAGACATCCCATGCTGTAGCAGCTAACCTATCTGAACTCGAGCTGAAGAAGATTCTCATTGATAAAATGGAGAATAACAAATCAATTGACAGATCAATTCAACAGAATACTCTCTACAATGCATTGGTTGACGCTTATGAAATTGATAAAGACATCCTTGAAACATATGGAGATACTGCCGACATTTATAAAAACGTAATATGATGAGGATATGATAAGTGTAGATTACACATATCTATTTATGCTTAAAAAGACCCAAATAAACCCAAAACGGATCAAAAATGGCAAAAATGTGCTTGTATCTGAGTTTATTGTGTGCAGGTATGGATATGTCAAATATTGCAAGAAATCAGTCAAAAACGAACACGAGAACGGATGAGTGATCAAGAAGCTAAAGAAATCAAAGCCGAAGCCAGAGAGATCATGCCTCAGCCTTCTACAGTCAACTGCAGCTAAACCACAGTCAACCAAAACCCAATTCCATTTGTTTTATAAATACAAGGGTTGTTTTTGCATTTGGTGAAAGTTGTTTATAACTTGAAAAAGTGCTTGCCAAACACAAGGGCCGGTTATGTAATTACACCAAAGATATACAAAAGTCGCGGGTCATATGACCGGGTCAAACTACCCGTGGATCCATCCCTCATCCAATCACAACCAATCCCCTAACCCAATTCAACCCGATCCTACCCATCCCTTAACCCGACCAACCCGGTTAACTTATAAACATTTTTACAGTTACTGTGCAACTTATTTCCCCCAAATGCGATTCACTCACTCACACACACACGAACAACTCAAGAACACACCATAAACCCTAGTTTCTAAACCGCTCACCCCCACACTAATTAACCTTAGGGTTAATGGCCCCCTCACAACCCTTAACCCATCCATCACTTTCAATTAACCCCAATCCCATTCCACCCTGGCATAATCTCACGATTCGATTGGATGGTGTGACGTATGTGAGTGTTTACACTCACAATACTAACACACTCCAAGCCACGTCGATGATCCGGGTTATACACATCTTAAATCCTACGGCTTACAAGGAGAGAGAAGAGATGGAGGGCCAAGATGAAAAAGAAAAGAAGGATCGAGAAGATAGAGGTGAGCTCAAGCTTGGGGTATAAAAACCCCCATCATTCCAGCACAAGAGAATAATTAGTGGTGATTTTTATACTTTTTTTTGTAGTAGTTAAATTTTTCGATTCAGTTTATTTTAGTAGTTTTTTTTAATGTAATTTCAATTTAATGTTATTTTCGAATTTCGTATTGAAAAAACAATTTTCAGTTTTAATAAAAGATTTATTTCATATTAATTTGTGTTTCATTTAAATTCTGTCGAAATCGTGGTGTTTGTGTTTGTTATTGACACTCTTGGAATTGGATGGCGGCTGAGTGTTCAATGGGGATTTCTTATAGCGAGGTACAGCTTATAGATAGAATAGGATTTTTGTATTGATTTAGGGCTTATTGTGGAATTAAGCCATATAGCCCACAATAAGAGCTAATTGCGTTTCTTGTTCATTGCAAAAGAAAGCCAAGGTACAACCTTATTGATTACATTTGTTCTATTACTGTTTTCATCTTAATAAGCGTGGATTTGAGCTTAAAGTTTGATTAAGTAGATTGTGGTTAATATGAGAAAATCTCCCAAGGTGCTTAAAAAATTTGCTGTTGTTGATTTAGGTTGATAGGTAGATTGCTAAGCTTCTTCTAGAGCATATAAGACGATAATAGCTTATTAGCTTAGTTTTAAATAATAAGAAAAGTTGAGTATTCAATTAGTTTTAGCTTATAAATTCTGTTGAATAAGCTTTTTAAATCAAAAAGTCGGATGCTGTTTGTTAAAAGTTAGTGCTTCATAGGGCCTGTCTTGCCATATTTAAATAGTTCTGTTTAGTTTTAAATTTACACAGTTAGTCCTTTTTATTACAACAGTCAGTCCTTAGTTAAATTGCATAATTAGTCCCGATATTTAAATTGTTAAGTCTAGTTAGTCGCCCTAGTTTCAGGACTATATCTGCCCTTAGTTTCAAACTTATTGTGTATTTTATAAAACTTTCAATTTTACCCCGCCTACCCCCAAGTTACACTGCACTCTTTTGCCCCTTGTTCTTTTATTTCCTGTTATACTCTTTTTAATATCTATTTTAATATTGAAATAAATTTTAGGTATTTAGTTTTTTATTAACCAAGCTAAATTACTTTAATTGGATTTATAAAAAGTTTAAGGCTTAAAATAAAATAATTATACAGCAATTTTTCCTCTTATAAAAAGTATTTTTATTAGAATTTTTTAGTTTAAGTTTTTATTTTTAAAAATTAATTTTTCAAATTTAAGTTTAAAACTTAATTATCAAACCTTTAGTTTTTTAATTTAAATCCTTTTTAAAATAGAGAAAATTAGAAGATAAACAAAAATGTTTTTCTCATCTTTTTAATTAATCTATGATTAAGTTATGCTTAAAAAGTATTTTTCCTTATTGTTTTAGCATTAAATTTCTATTTTCTTAAGGATTTAAATTTAGATTAAATAGTAATTACTTCATAAAAAAATCCAAAAATCCCCTTAAAAAAAAAAAAAATATTTTCCTTTTCTAAAATTTATTAGCATTAATTAAGGTTTAAGGAGTCCTAGTTTAAATTCTAAGGTTTTTAAAGTTGCTTTTGTTTCTTAAATGTCGCATTTTATTTTCGTAATTAGTTTAATTTGTTAATTAGTTGTTTAATTGTGCCTTTAATTTTAGTAGTATAATTAAATCAAAAATATCTCTTTTCTTATTCAAATCAGGATCTAAACTTAAACGAGGTTTCCATTGCACGAGTCATTGGGGAAACGACCCGGGTGATCATACTTGCCCGGTCAAACATACGTATTATATATATATATATATCTTTGTGAGTGGAATTGTCCAAGGGATACTTGGGGATTTCCTTAATTTCTCTATAAGTATATTATTTACGCTATTGTAAAACTACGAATCAGTTTTTGGCGCCGTTGCCGGGGACTTGTGTAAGCGATTCTCTTGTTTCGAGTTTGTGATTTGGTTTGAAGATCCTTTCGTCCTCGAAAGTTAAATTTTTGTCATAAATCCAAAAAAATCCAAAAAAAAAAAAAAAATATATAAAAAGTAAAAAATATATTTTCCTTTTCTTTTTAGTATAAGTAAAAGATAAAAAAAAAATAGAAAAATCAAAAATATAAAAAAATTGTCTTAATTCAGAAAATAAAATTCACCAAGTTGGTTAACGAACACCAACAAATAATATCTTCCATTGAGATATTATCATTTCAATTTCCGGTGAACTTGCAATTGTTCCCAATTCGTAATCAAAGATTTAACACTTGCCTTTTGTGTCACTACCAAGTACGGCTCACCTTGAAAAGCAATTTTCAAGAGCTACCGTGAAGTAGTTGATTATTTGGTTTAAGTCTCTTTCGTGTAACCGTTAAAATTCATTGCTAAAAAAAAAAAAAAAAAAAAAAAAAAAAATTAAATTAGTGTAAAGTCTTGCTTTTTAATTGTTAGTTTTTCTTTTTATGCGCACTCGTTCGCAATCTCGTAGACGTCGTCAACAACAAACTCTTTCGGTTAATCCAATTGTTGAACAAACCGTTGTTCCAATGGCCGACAATCGAACAATGGCCCAAATGTTACAAGCACCCATCGAGAGGTTAGAAGATGCTATAGTTGGTTCGCACCGATGTCAAAGCTAAAAATTTCGAGCTTAAACAACCTTTAATCATTCTTGTGCAATAGCAACAAATTTTCGGGAGACAAGAATCCCCCAATCACCTTCGATTTTTTAATAAGGTCACTTCAAACACCAACGTTTAGACATCCCAGAAGATTCCGAACACTTCGATTTAAGCTTTGCTTTTCCCTTTTTCTCTAACTTGAAGCCCGAGATTTGGTTAACAAAGAACCACCAAGATTCAATTCTCACTTGGTACAGACCTTGTTTCAAAATTCATAAACCAATAACTTCCACCGTATCAAAAAACCACTACTATCAGGATTGAGATCAATACTTTTTATCAAAAACCAAACGAAGCCTTTAATGAAGCAGGAACGTTTTAAAGGACTCCTTCTTCAATGTCCTCACCATGGCATTTTCAGAATCCACCAACGTTGATACTTTTTACAACTCTTAGAATCAAAATCAAGAGTGCTTAGATTCTGCATCAGGGATGGCAATTTCTGGACAAAATGCCTCCTCAAGAAGGATTAGCGATTATTGAAAGCAAGTCAAAAGTTCGTTACTCAAGAAGTCGTGCTAATGATTCAAGAGTGAGTACGGATGCTCCTCTTTCTAATTCTTCACCTTCTAATAATTCTTTCGATATGCAACAAATAGCCGCTTCTCTCGAGGATAAGATGACTATCAAGATGAACAAAATGTTGAATGAAATGAAAGCTTTAGTTGTCACTACTCCTGCACCAGTCAAAGCAGTTGAGGAAGTATGTGTTACTTGTGGATCAAATCACAATTTTAACCATTGTCCGTTAACTCGAGGAGGAAACGATTTTCCTGTTTTTCATGACAATATCCAACAATTTCAACAAACCGCAGCCGTTGGAAATTTTCTCCAAAGAAACCAACCTTCCAATTTGGCAAGTCAAATGAAACCACCGGGTTTCAATCAACCGAATGTCCAAAACAATCAAAACCGTTACCAAGGAACCAATTCTAATTTCAACCAAAACCGTGGAGGAAATTTTAACCAAAACCGTCCTAATAATCAAGGAGCCGTTTACCAAGCACCACCATATCAACCACCAACTCAACCTTTGGTTAATCAAGCTTTACCTCCCGTTTCACAAACTCAAGGAGTGTCTAAAATGGATTTTGAAAGTTATGCTAAAGCAAATGATGCGAATATGAATAACTTGCAAATGAAGTTGGATAATTTTCAAAGAAACCAAAATGATTTTCAAAGAGTTTATAGTGATTCTCAAAAGAAACAAGATGATTTTCAGAAGATGATGCTCGGTTTCATGCAAAGCTATCACACCAACCAACCTTCAAGTTCAAGTTCTTTACCTAGCAATACCATTCCAAACCCAAGGAACGAAGCCAAGGCAATTACAACTCGTAGTGGTATTTCATACGATGGACCTCCAATTCCACCGCCGGTGGTGGAAAAGGAAAGTGAGGTGACAAAGGATACGGAGCTACCGAGCACCGAAGACATCCAACCTCCTCCATTGGTCCATGAACATACCAAAGACAAAGAGCCAAGTGAAGAACCTTCTTTCGTTGCCAACAAAGCCAAACCTAATTTACCTTACCCATCGAGACTCAATAAACAAAAGATTCGTGAAAAGGATGATATCCTAGCTTCAAAGTTTATGGAAATCTTCCGTAATCTTCACTTTGAGCTAAGTTTCGCGGATGCTCTCATTCATATGCCAAAGTTTGCTCCGATGTTCAAAAAGATGCTTAATAACAAAGACAAGTTGATCGAATTGACCAAAACACCGTTGAATGAAAATTGTAGTGCGGTTGTCCTTAAAAAGCTTCCAGAAAAGCTAGGTGACCCCGGTCGATTTCTCATTCCATGTGATTTTTCAGAGTTCGATAGTTACTTAGCCCTTGCCGATTTAGGTGCTAGTATCAATCTCATGCCTTTATCCATTTGGAAAAAGCTTCAACTCTCAGGCCTAACCGAAACAAAAATGGTATTAGAATTAGCCGACCGTACAATTTCCAAACCAACCGGTGTAGCTGAAAATGTTTTTGTCAAAGTAGGGAAGTTTTACTTTCCCGCCGACTTCCCTTGCCGTTTAGGTGCTAGTATCAATCTCATGCGCTTATCCATTTGGAAAAACTTCAACTCTCCCAGCCTTACTGAAACAAAAATGGTATTAGAATTAGCCGACCGTACAATTTCCAAACCAACCGGTGTAGCAGAAAATGTTTTTGTCAAAGTAGGGAAATTTTACCTTTCCTGACGACTTTGTTGTTTCTTGATTTTATAGCCGATTCCACGAGTACCTGTTGAAACTCGGTGTGAAAAAACCGACCCTTATCTTAGAACGAGCTCATGCTTAATCGAAGTTTACGGAAGGAGAATTACTCTAAGAATGATGATCAATCGTTAACCCATAAATGTGATGATGCACCTATTCACATTTCATACAACAACCCTCGAATCATTGACAGAAAGTTTGATCTAATAGATCGATGTCACTTGTGAAGATAACCACAAGAAGTACTGGATTTTCCGATTCCGTAACTACAACAATCCATCTCCGCACTTCGACTCGCGATGTTATTCTACTTCATTGCTCCAACACTACTTCCTTTTTATGAAACGATTCTACTCTTTAAAAGCCGATTCTATCATAGCAATCGATGATGAACCAGTTTCCACCATTTTATGCAATGCTACATACTACGATCCCGAGGGTGACATTCTCATTCTTGATGCACTTCTCAACAGTGATCCATTACCTTCACCAGACCAAGGAAATTACTACCCCGGAATTCAAAAGGATCTTAAAGTTGTTGAACCAAAAGAGTCTTCACTTGAACCAAAAGATGAAATTCCCCGAAATTCGAACTTAAAGAGTTTACCCCGCATCTCAAGTATGCGTTCTTAGAGGAAAATAACAACTTCCCAGCATAATTTTCAAAGATTTGAGCCATGAGAAAAGACCTTACTCATTAACGGTTCTAAAAAAAACTGAAAACAAGCATATGCTTGGGAAACTGTTTTTGATATCCGAGGCATAGATCCAGAGTTTTGCTCACACAAAATCCTTTTAGAAGATGATTATACCACACCCAACCAAAGTACGGGATGTTTGGTAGAGCCCTAACTAAGAATAAAGGGAACATTCAGTCCAACATCAAAGGAGGTTAACCCCTAAAATCCAAAATCCTCGAAGTCATCAAGAAAGAAAGTAGAAAAACCTTCTTGCGCGGGATTGATTTATCCAATCATCTGATATTCCATGGGTAGTCCATTCCATTTGTTTCCTAAAAAAGGTGAGTATGACCGTGTCACAAACGAGAGAAAATGAGATGTGCCTACAAAGATTAGTCACGGGATGGAAGTTTTGACATCGATTATCGAAAGTTAACGAAGCAACTGTGTCAAGACCATTTTTCCTTACATTCATTGGACCAAATGTTAGAACGATTAGCCGGTACAGAATTTTATTTGTTTTCTAGATGGTTATTCATTGTATTTTAAAAACCTCCAATTGAACACTAAAATCAAGAAAAAACTACTTTCACATGCCCATTACGAAACTTTTGCGTACCGTCGTATGCCATTCGTTTGTGCAATGCAACCCGGAACTTTCCAACGTTGCAATATGGCTATTTTTTCACCGACATGATAGAAAAACAAAATGGAAGTATTTTATGACGATTTTTACATTTTTGGAGATTCTTTTCCTCGTGTCTTGCCAAAATTAGCTAAAATGCTTAAAAGGTGTGAAACACCAAATGAGCACACTAAATTGGGAAAAAGAGCCAATTCATGGTTAAAGAAGGCATGGTTTTAGACATACAGATCTCTAGAAAAGGAATTGGAAGTCGTAAGCCAAAGTTGATGTAATTTCTAAACTCCTCATCTCCCAACGACCGTCAAAGGAATTCGAAGTTTTCTCGGGCAATAGCTGATTCTATTCGAAGATTTTATAAAGACTTTCCCAAAAACTTCTTGACCCATAGACCCACTCTAAGAAGAACACTCCTTTCATTTTTTTTCGAAGATTGCTTTCTACCTTTCAAAACATTGAATAAGAAGTTGACTCGAAAGCTCCAATTCTCATTGCTTACCCAAATGGGTGACCAACTTTTTGAAATCATGTGCGATGGGCTAAGTGATTATGCATGAGGTGCGGTTCTAGGGGCAGAGAATTGAGAAGCATTTATTGACCAATTCATTACGCAAGCAAGACGATGACTGAAGCAGAATCAAACTACACAACAACCGAAAAAGAAATGCTTGCAGTTGTTTATTAGCTTTCGAGAAGTTTCGATCATATCTAATCATGAACAAGAGTGTTTGTTTACACGGAACCATCCTGCATAGCAATACCTTTCAACAAGAAAAGACGCCAAAGCAAGATTGCTTCGATGGGTCTTACTTTCTTCAGTATTTGATTTTAATTTAAGGTTATCGATACTAAGGGAGCTGAAAACTATGCAGCTGATCACCTCTCTCGTCTTGAAAACCCTTACGAGAATGTCTTTGATCCAAAAGAGATTACCGAGACTTTTCCTTTAGAGACTTTAAGTGTGTTAACTTCCAAAGACCAAAGTAACCAACCGTGGTTTGCCGACTTTGCAACTACCACGCGGGGAACTTTCATTAAAAAAGGTATGTCAACTCAAGAGAAAAACAAGGTTCTTTAAAGATTTAAAACATTATTTTTTGGATGCCCATTTCTTTTCATGAACTTTGTGGCGATCAGTAATTCGAAAGGTGTGTAGATGGCAATTAAGCTCTCGAAATTCTCGAAAGGCCCCCCTTTGTCATATGGACCCACCGGGGGACACTATGGTGCCAACAAAAATTGTTTTAAATAATTACAGCCAAGAAGATTTTTGATGCCCGTTGTCTTTTGGCCCACCATTTTTATAAGATGCCTACGAATTTGTGGTCAAATCTTGTGATGCTTGTCAAAGACAAGCAAAATCTCTCAAACGTGATGAGATGCCTCAAAAAGGCAATCCAAGTTTGTGGATAGTTTTGATTTATGAGTAATTGATTTTATGGGACCTTTTTTCGTCATCAAGGGTAACAAATTTATATCTAGTAGCCGTCGACGATCTTTCCAATGGTTGAAGCGAAAGCGCTCCCTACCAACTATGCTTAGGGTAGTTGTTAAGTTTCTTAAAATCCCTTTTTTCTCCCGATTTCGGTGCTTCCCGAAGCAATTTTCAATAAAAAGCGATCGTGGACCCATTTTTGTAACGACAAATTTGATAAAGTTATGTCTAAATATGGTGTCACCCATCGTCTTTCGACTCCTTACCATCCTCAAACGAGTGGTCAAGTTGAAGTCACGAATCGAGGTCTCAAAAGAATTTTAGAGAGGACGGTCGGAGAAAACCGTGCCTCATGGTCCGACAAACTAGATGATGCATTATGGGCTTTTAGAACCGCTTACAAGACTCCAATTGGATGCACTCCGTACAAGTTAGTCTATGGAAAAGCGTGTCACTTACCAGTTGAATTAGAACACAAAGCGTATTGGGCTCTTAAGCATGCCAACTTCGATTTAAAGACCGCGGGCGATCATCGAAAGCTTCAACTCAATGAACTTAGCGAACTTCGTGATCAAGCTTACGAGAACTCGTTAATCTACAAGGAGAAGACAAAGAAGCTACACGATTCCAAGATAAAGAACCGAATCTTCAATGTTGGTGATCAAGTCCTTCTTTTCACTGCTCCCTCCGATTAACGATTTTCTTTTCACCGGAAAGCTCAAGTCCAATGGTCTGGACCTTTTCACAATCACCGAATTTATCCTTTATGGCAACTGCCAAGTTGTCCTCATGTGAGATGGTTCTAATTTCAAGTCAACTGCCACCCGGCTTAGCACTACGATGGAGGGGATAACACCACCAATAGTTTATATGGGATTAAATGATGGGGTGGATGGTGGGGTTTTAAATTTTGAAAGACCCGGACCTCCAGAATTTCCCTAAGGACAACTTAATTCAGGGATCGAGTCTGAGCTTTGCGACTCGTAACCAAAAACAAGCGCTTCATGGGGAGTTCACCCATGCTTATTATCAACTCTAATTTTCTTATCTAATGTGTTTGTGTTGAGAGAGGCTTTTCTCATTATCCGATTACTCATTTTGTTGCTTGTTTGTTGTGATTTTTGCAGGATACTTCCCAACAATTTCTTTTAAAGCTTCTCGTGTCCCGTTGTTGTTTCCCGTTCTAACTCGAGCTTTCTCATACTTTGAGGTGAATGTTAGTTTTGGGGAGAAAATCCGATATCCTATCATCATAATCGATTAACGTTATCTTGCATACTTCATAAAAAAACCCCCCCACCCCCCCCCCACATGAAATGGCCCACCCTACCGCACCCCCCTTCCCCCCCCCTCCGTCAACCTCTTCGATTTTCGTAGAACCCTACATACAACAAATCTACCAATAAACGTTTTAGAATGGGGAAGGAAACTATCGATTTTATGTTGCTTGCTTATTCTCACGTACCCGTTTTCCCACAAAAATAGCAAAAATTTTAAATTTTTAAGTTATCATATAAAAAAAAAGTGTTAAGACAAAAATGTAGAATTCCGTTAGTAAGAAAAGAAGTAATTTTGACCCGAAATCGTAACGAGTAGAAATTCTAGCTACCAACCTTAACAATTAATGATGATATTTTTGCTAGTCTTCATGTAACCTTTAAGACATGCTAGACTTGAAAATCATTAGAAAATGAAGACATTGTGCTAATTCTCAAGTAGAATTTAAATAGCCAGTTGTATTTTATATAGGCTAATATTTGCAAATATCTTTGTGCAGAATCAGAGATGATAGTGTATTAGTGTTACGAAAAAGGTATGCCTAAACAAAGTTTATTTGGAAAACATGAAAGGCTTAAAAGAATAACTTTGATTTATCTTTACCCCCGAGCTCTAAAATGAATAATTATAACGTGTTCACATTTAATTTTTGCAAATTAAGGTTTTACTCTTAAAAGTCAAATCAACGTATTCCAGAGAAAAAGCTTTAACAATGATTTTAGATCAAATATCGTAGAGTTAAATAAGATTTTAGTTCGAGTTTATACCTTGGTTCTAAATACGGAAATTTTTTACTATTTAAATCAAAAAAAAAAAATCGTACTATAAAATGAAGTTGGTAAAAAAAGGAATGTAAGTTATAAATCATTAAGTGTTAATATACAAACTCCATCGCAATAAAGTAACATGGCATGTGTCGGTTGTTCCACACTAGAACGCACTTCATTACCCAAATCTAAAATCAACTTACCATAAAACTTATCCTTTTCCTCTCCTTTCTTCTCGACCAATGCATGCGCCATCTCGCGACCACACAATCGTCTCGAAAAATTAACCATTCGACCAAAAAGAGAGTTAATATCCCGTCTCATGAAGCCAGGTAGTAATCTATCACCATCCTCTTGAGGAATAGCGGCAGTAGACGATTCACCTACCACATAGACACTAACAGGAATAGTCTCATCCTCATGTTCAATCGGATTCTCAACCTTAATCTCATTATCATGTTCAGACTTAGAAGCAGGCGGTGCAGGATTAAGAGGATCCACCTCTTCGTAAGGATATGTCAACCCTGGCTCGTTTTCATCTTCCTCAATGTCGATTTTCATATCATCTTCTTCTTGAGGATCTTCTTCTTCCTCAAATTCTTCTTCTTCCGGGTCTTCGTCTTCATCTTCTAAGACAGGCTCGAGAACAATAAGAACATCATCATGTTGATTCGGCTCAACAACAGGTACGTTATGATCATGTGGATGATTCACGTTTGCCATGATAGTCTAGAAAATAGCATATAATACTTACTTAATAGCATATCACTTCTTATTATTATCGGAACACTATTATCAAAATAACAGTTCGCATCAAAGCGTAACAAACAAAAATTTACAATTCGTAACATTCTCAATCTGCATATATCTTAGTTATATTTCAAACATACATAATAGTAGTTATCATATCATCACATGACATTTTATGCATACAACACATCCACAAATACACCAATACATAATACTTTATGCATCCAACACATGCATAAATATCCATACTTAACCAATCATACATGAAATACATACATAAATATACTTACACGTAACAATTAATAAATGTACCTTACATGTAACCAATGGCAATGATAAGTGTAGAATACACATATCCATTTATGCTTAAAATGACCCAATTAAACCCAAAACAGATCAAAAATGGCAAAAATATGCTTGTATTTGTGTTTTGTGTGTATCAAAAATCACAAGAAAACAGTAAAAAACGAGCAAGCACGGACACGAGAATCAGAAGAGTTCAAAAAGAAGCCAAAGTTACAAAGCCGAAGCCAGAAAAGTCAAGCCTCAGTCAAATCCAGTCAAAAAAAAGACAATCATTGGTCAACAAAAGTCAATAAGACTCACAATATTCCACTTTAGCCCTCAAAGTTTCACAAAAGTACAAAAATAGCCCCGCACCTCTTATTGGGCCCTAAAAACCTTAATGGGCCCAATAACCCCATACCCGGATTCATAAGCCCAAGACATTAGCCTACTTTCCTTTTATGAAACCACAAGGGCCAAACTTGCTATTTTTGAAAGTCAATTATAACTCGAAAAGGGGAGAAAGAACACAAGGACCATTTGTGCAATTATTCCAAAGTCCAACGATTTTAACTGTCAAAAAAGGGCGCGAAGGGTTTTTACTATTCACCCATCATCCCCCTTTCACCCCACAATCAAAACAAAGGGCTTTTGTAAATTAAAGGGTGCGTTGGTCAATTCAAGGAAGCTCAAGTACAATGGCCGGGTCAAATGGGTCAAATCAAGAGTCTTACTAGCTCTCTCTCAAGCATAGAGCACACGCGGCTTTGGAAGAAGCACAAATTCATATGGTTTTTGTGATAAATCACTCAGAGAACTAGCACAATGTCACATCAAAGGAATGCCATGCTGGCAATCCTCAGGTGTCCACAAATTAATCCTACGGCCACAATAGAAGCTCAAATGATTGAAGAAATAATTGGTTGAGATTGAAAGTTTGGAGAGCAAGGCAAGAGGGCTAGAATCTTCTCCAAAAGGCTATAAATAGGCCTCACTTCTCACACACACAGTATCTAGGTTTTTAGTAATTTTTAGTTTAGCTTAATTTCGTATTTTTACTTAAATGATTTGTATTTCCTTTTCAAGTAATGTAATCAGTTTCTTTAATTAATGAAATTCAGTTTTTCTAAATCTCTCAAAGTTTCTTTCTCATAAGCTCTCTTAATAAGGTAAGTTGTCTCAATAAGCTAATAAGCTCATTTAAATCTCTTTTAGTCTATAAGCTGAAATAGAGCTTATTGAATTCAGTATTAATTTTACCTAAACCTTAAATCAGTTTAAATCTATCATGGATCTTATTGGATTAGAGCTTTTGGAAGGGGATCTTAACTTGGAAGAGATCCCAAGGACTTATACCCTAGCTTATTAATAAGCTAGGGAGCTTATAGGTGCCATTATTGGAACTCTTGTTTAGCTAGAAGAGTTTGTAAGTTTCTCTTTCATTTCCTTTAATTCTAGCTTTAAATAGTGATCTCATTGCTTTCTATATTTAGATCTGCT
>BQNB010103714.1:0-23975 GCA_026074375.1 Tanacetum coccineum | reverse complement strand
ATTGTCGTGTTTTTTTTAAATCTCATTTTTGTTTTCGTGGTTAATTGCTTAGTTGTTTACTTTTCCTTATTTGTTTTTATATGTTTTCAAATAGATAATCATTTCAAAATCTTCAAAACTATTCAAATTATTGTCCAAATTAAAACGGGGTCTCAATTCTTAATTCTTAGGGTATAAACGACCCGGTGAACACTTACCGGTTAAACGTTCGATATTATTGTAAGATTTTCTCAATTACCTTTGTCCTCAAGGGTAATTTTGGAATTTCTATACTTCTATATTATACGTATTATTATAATTGATTGTCAAGCGATCAATGATGAATGATAAAATTGTGTTAGGGTTCATGATTAGAGAGTATATCAAAGTGTAAAATCGATTAAATGAGTGATTGAAACCCTTAATTGAAGTATTTATGAAATCACCCTCAACAGCATTAACTTAAACTGACATTACTAAGTTCATCCTAACATCATTCACTGACCCAGCAGTAGTACGTTATTGTTATCCCATGTATTTAATCCATTACACAACTATGTTCTATACCAAGATGCTAGAAAGTAAGAAATCTTAGAGAGAGAAAGTAGAAAGAGAGAAACAAGAAAGAAAGTTAGATTAGAGAGAGAATGGGAAGTTACAAGTGAAGTGAAAATGTAACCAACACCCTTCACCAAGTGTGGTGAAGGGATATTTATACCCTTTTGCCTTAAGCTTGGCACTTGGGCTTTCTAACGGGCCGGGCTTGGTTTAACTTGGGCTTTGAGCCCGAAACACGGACAATATTAGATTACAATCCAAGCCCGTTGAACCCGACTAGCCTATTACAATACAAGACCTAGTTTGACTTTCTAAGACCGATAACATTCTTGTTTGACTTAATATAATTAAGGCTAACAGATTGTGTGCTGAAAAAGCGTCTGAATCCTAGCAAGAACAACACACATAGAATTCCAGAAAATATGCATTCCACCAACTTCGTCGATATTTCTTTCACGAGGTCCTGTATAGAATACAAGAAAAACATGTGCATTCCTATCTTGGTACCTACGGTTAATTTAAACTAAACTAAACAAACTAAATAAGAGTCAGTCTTGGTGGATACGGCGTATTAGGTTAGTTAATACGCTGTATTCCAAATCTGACAATAATATTTTTAAATTGCAATAAAAAAAATAAAGACTGATAACGTCCAGACAATCAATACGCCGTATGGTATGGAGCGGATATGCCGTATTGATGTCTGGGAAAACAAACTCGATAAAATTAAATAACAATCCGGGTTGTCTCCCAGGAAGCACTTTTGTTTACAGTGAAGTCTTTAAGTTAGAATTTTCTTTAGTTTCTCTTCATTATTTGGTACGCGTCACCTTTCATCCATCGTCCTTTTTCTGAAAAATATCTTGGTAGATTTTGGACATATTATCTTTGTTTCTCTCCTAAATATCATATTCATAACTCCTTATAGCAATATATTCTTCATTGGGTCCAAGCGAGTACTGAAAAGCTTCAAACTTTTTTGCTTTACACCTTCTTTTGTTAGGTTGCTCATTGATAGAATTAGATATGTTGCTATATTTACGCTTTATTTGACTTTGTTTTTCAATATCACGTGCTTCATAGGCCTTGAAGAATGAATCAGTAGCAGTGTTGGGCGGGTTTTCATATTTAGATTCCTTCAATTCATTATTGCTCAGAATACTGTTATCCACATATCTCTTATTCCAATTTCCATTCATCCATGAGTGAAATATCACCTTTTGAGTCCTTCCATCCACTTTCTTATGGTTTTTGAATGATGTGTTTACGTTTGATAAGAATTCAAGTGGATCAATCCCCTAGTTTTCTCCTTCGTCCAACATTTCATCTTCTCCATCGTATGATTCGGGATAAAATCTACAGAAGAATTTCTCAACAAGTTCCTCCCAAGTGGTGATTTTTTCATCACCCTCACTAATCCACCATTCTTTAGCATCATCGGCCAACGAGAGAGGAAAGACTTTCATTCGTAGTTGATGGGAATCCACGCCAGGAACGTAGATCAAATCAACCATTTTAAGTACCTTAGCAATGTGATCCACCACGTCTTCATTGTACGTTCCGTGATATATGTTCTTTCTTAATTCCACCAAAAATTCCTTGCTGAGTTCAATGTTTATGTCGTTACTGGTGATAGAAAGATTTAATTCAGTTGGAGCTTTTTCCATGTTATCATATAGAATTGGTTCAGCCATGACTTATTGTAGTTCCTTCTTCAATCTACTAGCTCTGATAAGTTCTTCCTGTAACAAAGGTAAAAATATCAGCAGAATTTGCTCTGAAGAAAGGTAGAATTTTTTTTGGCACATAAGTCAAATAGGAAAACCAATATTTCTGTTTTAGATGATCGATATGCCGTATCCAATGGAAGTGGATACGTTGTATTAATCAGTTGAATGAATACACTGTATTGGACAGAAAGTTGGATACGCCGTATCCGATGGAAGTAGATACGCCGTATTTAATCAATAAAATATACACCACACAACGACACAATCAAGTTTTTGGCGCCGTTTCCGGGGAGTGAAAATTAATCTTGATTTTTATTTGATATTTTGGTTTTTAACATTATATTAGATCTAACCCTTAGGATTAGTGTAATTTAGATTAGTGTATATTCTTGTATTATCTGTAAATTTTGTATATTTGTCTTTAATTGTTTGCTTGTATATATTTGTCAATTTTAAGTACCTTAGCAATGTGATCCACCACATCTTCATTGTACGTACTATGATATATGTTCTTTCTTAATTCCACCAAAAATTCCTTGCTGAGTTCAATGTTTATGTCGTTACTGGTGATAGAAAGATTTAATTCAGTTGGAGCTTTTTCCATGTTATCATATAGAATTGGTTCAGCCATGACTTATTGTAGTTCCTTCTTCAATCTACTAGCTCTGATAAGTTCTTCATGTAACAAAGGTAAAAATATCAGCAGGATTTGCTCTGAAGAAAGGTAGAATTTTTTTTGGCACGTAAGTCAAATAGGAAAACCAATATTTCTGTTTTAGATGATCGATACGCCGTATCCAATGGAAGTGGATACGTTGTATTAATCAGTTGAATGAATACATTGTATTGGACAGAAAGTTGGATACGCCGTATCCGATGGAAGTAGATACGCCGTATTTAGCTATCGACCAGAACAATGTATTAAGAAAAACAATTAAATACGCAAACAATTAAACACAAATATATACAAGCAAACAATTAAAGACAAATATACAAAATTTACAGAATATACAAGAATATACACTAATCTAAATTACACTAATCCTAAGGGTTAGATCTAATCTAATGTTAAAAACCAAAATATCAAATAAAAATCAAGATTAATTTTCACTCCCCGGCAACGGCGCCAAAAACTTGATTGTGTCGTTGTGTGGTGTATATTTTATTGATTCAAGTTTTAAATTTATATTTTGCCGACTAAACCAAAAACAACACTTTAACGGGCAGTGTACCCGATCGGTAGTAGTTTCGTGGTAAGTAGGGTGTCGAACACTTGAAGCGAGGTTAAATCTATCAATTTAATTAATATCTTGGTTATCTAATCTATGTTAATTCTATCCTATTCTAAACCTATGTCAGTCTAAATCCTAATTCTAACGGGAAAAAGGGGTTTTTAGCCTGAGAGACTGGCACGGTTTGGTTGGTGACTACAATCAATCCAAGGCACTTTAACCCACGCGAGTTAATTAACAAAAGATAAAAGAGCGGTCGAGCCAAATATAAGAAAACTGTATTAACCATTATTAATCCGATTAGAAAGTTGGTTTGTTTATTAAGTGCAATGATTTCTTCTCTCGAGGTGGCATATCATTCTTAAGACTTAGGCGTTACATCATCCTAAGACCTAGACACATTAATTCTGTCACAATTAAAGCATCCGCATAAAGCATCCTTATTTGCTGATTATAATCTATCTTAGGGATTAAAGCAATGGTGATCTTGTTAAACCCTAGCTCATAGAGACTTTACCCACTTATCGCTTAATGGTAATTTATACACTAGTAGTCCACTTGTCCAACTATCCAATGGAATCAGAACGTTACTTGTTGAATTATCTAGGTCACCTGCTAGTCAACACGATCAATAAACCATTGGCAATATCCAATTAACTAGTTAAGCCCGAAGCGTATCCTAGACACAGACTTAGAAGGACAATATTTGTGTAACTATGATTCTAGATGTATAAATTACTATATGGAGAGCTATCCCAGACTCTAGATCTACTTGGTCCGTATCACTAGATCCAGTTGAATGATAGGTCGTATACAAAAGAGCGTAAACAAGTATAAATTGATAAACATAAACAAGCATTCAACGATAAATCAAGAAATTGAGATAAACAAATACCAAACATTCAGATCTTCATAATAATGGCTAATACCCGAAGGTATTAGCCTTCAAACGTCATAATAAATACAAGAGCAATTATTTAGCCAAGGTAAACTAACCGAGTTAACGAATGATACCAAAAACTGAACGATTACTAAAGTATATGGAAATACACCTTTTCTCCTATGGAATTGATAACGTTGCTCGACCTCTTCTGCTCTTTTTTTCCTCTAAAAATTGACTTTTATGGTTTAGGTATCGAGAATATGATTTAGCACCCTTAAAACTTGTTTTTGAGCCTTCTATTTATAAGGTCTGGAAGTCGATTCGATACGGCGTATCCAAGGATTGGATACGGCGTATTGGGGATTTCTTGGAGTAGGGACCACACTTGATATCTTCCAGAATATTCACGTACTATATCTTCAATACGGCGTATTGACTTCTTCTGGATACGACGTATTGATCTTCTTTCCTTTGTGGTATTTGGTGAGTGTAGGCACGGATACGCCGTATCTTCCTTGATGGATACGGCGTATTGGTCTTCAGAATAGTAATCTTCAAAATATCTTTATTTAAGCTCCAGAATGCGCCTTTTGCTAATATTCACTAAATACTCCATAATTACTGCAATTCACAAATATAAACGATTAAGTAACAATTCTTTGCAATAACTATACTAAATGGGTTAATAACATGGGATAAATGATGCTATAAAATGGAAGTTATTTGATGTCATCAAATATCCTCCCACTTGAATCCTACTTGTCCTCAAGTAGCCTTTAGAAGTTTATAACAATGTATCCCTATGGATATTTTCCGTTAAAGCATTTATTCGATCTATTACAAGTACACAACCAAACTCCTCACAAAATAGGAAGATGAAAACACTCAAATCACTCAACTAATCTATGTGGTAACATGTAACTTATTCCCTCAATTGCTCGGTCGTGACAAGTATTCTATCATAATCTTGGCAAGGATACACATCTCCACCACTAAAGCCAAGGAGTAACAAGTTTATAGAGGTAAATATGGGTTTGTATGGAAAGGCTTAAGGTTGATCATTCTACAATCTTTCACCAGAAGTACCACTCCAACAAGGCAGCTAAAGCACACATACATGGCCGTAACGACGGAATAGACATGTGTGTTCGATCACACCCTCATTCGAATTTAACCAATGGTTAGGATGAAGAATGATATAGAGTATGAACCATCTAACTTTCACCAAAAGTCATAAACCAACAAGACAGCTAAGACATGCATACATGGCCGTAACAACGGAATAGACATGCATGCTCGAACAAGTCCTCATTCGCGTAAAACCAGCGGCTAATCATTAGGTGAGAGGGAAGTAAAGTGTTGTTAAATAAAAATCAAGAAACAAATAGATTAAGCCTAAAGTACAAGTTGCTAGACATTTTTTTCTCGACCGTTACCATGATAAAGACATGACTATTTACAACGTCTTGATCATAGATCAAAAACAACAACCAAAGTTGGCGTTTGTTAGGAATATTGTAATAGTTAGTTACTACTAGTAGGTATGTAGTTCCTACTGGTAGAGTATAAGTTCCTACTGGTAGGTATATAGTTCCTACTGGTAAGGATAACTTCATAGTTAGTGCTGGCAGACCCAATCATGGTTCTTGTGTTAGAAATTAGTTAGTCTGGTAGTATTATATTTGGTCCGGGGTTTAGTAGTATTTGTAGTTAGTGATAAGGATATGCTTGAGCTATCTTAGGAAATGATAGTGCATATCTCTTTGACCCGTTTTGTGTAACAGACATTTAGGGTTTCAGTAGTATATAAGAAACCCAACCCACGACCATAGTGGTAACAACAAATCTGAAAAACATAATTCTCCTTGTTAATTAATAGAAATCCATAGAAGGAACTTTTAGTTTAATAGTCTTGTTCTTCTTATAGGCTTTGTCTAATTTCCGCATAGACATTAGCTTTGTTTAGCAAGAGTCTCTCTTGTGATTAGCTTGTGATTACCATAGGTTAAATTTAAACCAAAAAAAAAAAAAAACCACCATCCTTAACAGGCAGGTAAAGGATCTATCTAAAGTGGGATCCAACATTGGTATCAAAGCTTGTTGAGAGTCTCTGGATAAGAAGAACACATAGATCTAGACTCTTAGAACCTTAAACACATCCAAAAACATCCAATATCCCTATCACAACCTTTTCAAGATGTCTGACCATGATGATGGTGCTTCTGATATAAATAATGACAATGCTAATACAACTAACAACAAAACACTCCCCTCAAATCATCACACTGTCTCGAACAACCAATGCAAAGTTTCTTATTTGAAGAAGGATGTGTATGAGGTCCTGGCTATGTAGAGGAATACTAGATCACAAACAATGAATATGAATATTGGAAAGGTAGATTCAATATGGCAAACAAGCTTAAAAAGGACTGGAAGAGATCATGATGGAAGGGTATAGTATTCCCCCAACGACTGCGATGAATCACATTGCTATTCAAAGGGAATCAAGGCAAGAAAACTACTTTGCTTTGTCTATTCTTGATGATCTTGTGTTGAATTTCCATTATATGGATGATGCAAGGGATATATGAAATGCAGTCAAAGCTAGGTTTGGTGGAAATGCCAAATCCAAAAATATGAGAAAGTCCATGTTGAAGCAAGATTTCAGGAGTCAGAGTTTGTGATCAGAGGGATTGCACAAAGGGTATGACAGGATGCCAGAAGATTCTCAGTCAGCTTAACCAACTCAAGGCCAAGCCTGATGATGAAGACATTCGATCACATCCCCATTCGAATTTAACCAACGGTTAGGATGAAGAATGATATAGGGTAGGAACCTTCTAACTTTCAGCAAAAGTCGTAAACCAACAAGGCAGCTAAGACATGCATACATGGCCGTAACGACGGAATAAACATGCACGCTGGAACAAGTCCTCATTCGCATAGGCCAGCGGCTAATCATTAGGTGAGAGGGAAGTAAATTGTTGTTACATAAAACTCAAGAAACAAATAGATTAAGACTAAGATACAAGTTGCAAGACACTTTTTCTCGACCGTTACCATGACAAAGACACAACTATTTACAACGTGTTGATAAAAAACAACAACCTAAGTTGGCGTTCACGTAACGGTCAACTTCCCAATCATCCCAAAACTTTACACACTCTACAAGGCAAGTGGCGATATCTTCCACTTCGTATAATACTTTACATCGTTGATTTTTGTTACGTATCAACGAATAATTGATCCTTCGTGTAATTCCTTCGCGAAACGATTATCTTCAAACTTTATTCTCTTTCTTTTTTGTTACATTTTTCTAATTTTTTCAATTTTTTTTCAACAAATACCAAACTCGGAGTAGTTTCACCATCTTCACGATCATAATAATTCTGGATAATTCCTTTGATAGTTCTTCCTTCTTCGGATTCACCATTAATTGTGATGGTAGTAAAATCATATGAGTTTTGACTATAATATAAATTCCTATTTGCAATGTACAAATTTACAACCGCACCAAAGATAGAAAATGACGCAAGACTCGAGAAATATAAACTTTACACTTTAAGCAACTAGCAACTGTAAATTAAACTTAATCTAACAGGGTAGGTTAATGTTAGGAATATTGTAATAGTTAGTTACTACTAGTAGGTATGTAGTTCCTACTGGTAGAGCATAAGTTCTTACTGGTAAGTATGTAGTTCCTACTGGTAAGGATAACTTCATAGTTAGTACTGGCAGACCAAATATGGTTCCTGCTGGTAGAACAATAGTTAGTCCTGGTAGTATTATAGTTGGTCTGGGTTAGTAGTATAGTTAGTTAGTAATAAGGATATGCTTGAGCTATCTTAGGAAATGATAGTACATATCTCTTTGACGTGTTTTGTGTAACAGGTTGTTAGGGTTTCAATAGTATTTAAGAAACCCATCCCACAGCCATAAAGTACAGATCTCAAAAACATGATTCTCATTGTTAATTAATAGAAATCCATAGAAGGATCTTTTAGTATTGTTCTTCTTATAGGATTTGTCTAATTTCCGCATAGACATTAGTTTTGTTTAGCAAGAGTCCCTCTTGTGATTAGCTTGTGATTACATAGGTTAATCACCATCCTTAACAGGCAGTAAAGATCTATCTAGAGTGGGATCCAACAAGTGGTATTAGAGCTTGTTGAGAGTCTCTCATAAGAAGAATATTCTTAGATTTAAGATCCTTATAAACCTCACAACCAAACACCTCTCTATATGGAATGCAGTCAAAGCTAGGTTTGGTGGGAATGCTGAATCCAAGAAGATGAAAAAGTCTATGCTGAAGCAAGAATTTTCAGAGTTCAGAATTAGTGAAGGGTAAATTGGATTTTGAAGTGTTACTTTGTTAATATGCTTAAGTTTAACCTTATAGTGTCTCACAAATGAGTGACAAGCAAACAACATTGTTCTTTTTACAGACACTGAATGTGTTGTTTTGTCTCCTGACTTTAAGCTACTTGATGAAAATCATGTCTTGCTTATAGTTCCTAGAAAGAAAACAATTGTACAGTGTATGATTAAAGAATAATGTTTCTCAGGAGGTCCTAACTTGTCTCTTTGCAAAGTCTACATTAGATAATTAATAACTATGGCATATGAGGCTTGACAAAAAAATTCAAAACTATGAACAAACCAATTGAGGGGAAAGACTTTGTAAGAGGGTTACCTTCAAAGATTTTTTGAAAATAATTCATACATGTGTTGCGTGTCCAAAAAGGAAAGCAACATAAGCCTCTTGTAAGACCAAAGACTGAAAGCACAATCAGGCCAACCCTTATAAATTTGCATATCATTTTTTTGGCCAACATTTGTAAAGAGTCTACGAAAAAGAAGTACCTGCCTATTTGAATCAATACTTTGATGTTTAGTTGGGGTTTTCTTTTTAGCCACTAAGGATGAAACTAATAAAATCCTTAAAACATTCATAACTGGCATAGAAAATCTAATAGACCTTAGGGTGAAAGTGATTAGATGTGACAATGGAACTAAATTCAAGAATAGGGTAATGAATCAGTTCTGTGAAATGAAGGGTATTAAGAGGGAATTTAGTGTTGCTAGGACTCCATAACAAAATAGAGAAGCAAAAAGGAAAAATAGGACACTAATAGAGGCTGCTAGAACTATGCTAGCTTTTCAAAATTGCCAACAACTTGTCTGGCTGAAGCAAGTTAATACTGCTTGTTATGTCCAAAATAAGTATAAGTTACATGCCTCACAACAAGACCCCTTATGAACTTTTTCTAGGTAGAAAACCCGCCTTAAGCTTCATGAGACCATTTGGGTTGTCCTATAACAATCCTTAAATACCGAAAGAACAATCTTGTAAGTTTGAGGAAAGGCTGATGAAGGTTTCTTTGTAGGATACTCTACCATAGTAAAGCATTCCGGAGTTAAACAGAAGAACTAGGATAGAATAGAGAACCTCAAGCAAGAATAAGTGATTGAAACACTAATAATAAAAGAAGAAGACCAAAAGGCATTAATATATATATGCAGAAACAAAAACTATGAATAAAGATCCAGTTGTATAGTAGGGAATCATCTAATGGTATGCAGGTACAAAAAGCAAGTGATGATGCAGAAAACCTATGAAATGGAGACAGTACCTTGCAAAATTACATACACTACGATTAATAGACTCAATAACCATCATCACTACTAGAACAAATGATTTCTCTTAGAAGCTGGATTCAAACCATTAGGAGGAGGCGGAAAAGAAGGAAGTTAAAAGATCCAGATAAAATGAAGATAGTAATGTGCCAAATACAAGGACCAAGAGTTAATCCCAAGAGCAGTGATGTAAAATGTCAACAGCACCAATAACATTAAAACTAAAAGCCTAACTGTTATTCCTGCAGAATAAAAAATAATGTTTGTTGAAGAGACATATAGTCTATGAAGTGATGATGAACCAAACAAGCCTGAATTGTAGAATAGCTTGTCTATTCAGATGATGACAAAGGATTGAAACAAAGCTGACAGAATAATTGGATACACATATCCTTGTCATCTACTCCCAACTACAGACTTCACAAGGATCATCCACTTGAATAAATCATTGGAGATATACATTCAGCACCTCAAACCGTAAGAGATGAAAAGGGTAAACATTTTTGTAGACATGGATGCAGAGTTGGTGAAAGGCAGTAAGACAAAAGCAAAAGGAAGTTCTAAAAGAGCTAGAGAAGAACTTGAATCTAATAATTCAAAGAAGCGGAGGATAGATGAACATGTACTAGCTAACCTATCCATCTTATAATCCTCACGCATAGGTAGAAAATAAGCAGACTTAGTCAATCGGTCTACAATGACCCAGATTATGTCATACCCACTACTAGTTCTAGGCAACTTAGTCACAAAATCCATTGCTATCCCTTCCCATTTCCATTCGGGAATCTTAGGTTACTGCAGTAAGCCAGATGGCCTCCGATTTTAGCCTTAACCTTTAAACAAGTCAAACACTTACTTACATACACAGCTATGTCCTTCTTCATACCCGGCCACCAATACCTATCTCTAAGGTCATAATACATCTTATCAGCTCCTGGGTGTATAGAGTACTTCGACTTATGGGCTTCGTCCATTATTAGGGTTCTTACATCACCCTTCAAGGGTACCCATATTCAATCCAGGTAGTACAAAGTCCCATCACTTCTCTGTTCTATCATCTCATTCAAACCTTTCTGCAATCCTGTAGTCTCATCCACAGCCTCCTTCTGAGCCGGTAGTATCTTATCCTTGATACTCGACTGAAAGGGCATATTCATAGCTCTAACTCTCTTAGGCTTTACTCTTTCCTTCCTACTTAGGGCATCAGCCACCACATTCGCCTTACCAGGATAGTAGCGAATCTCACAGTCATAATCACTAACCAACTCTATCCAGCGATGCTGTCACATATTCAACTCTTTCTGACTAAAGATATGCTGAAGACTTTTATGATCCATATAGATAACACTATTTGTCCCATACATATAATGTCTCCAAATCTTAAGGGTAAACACAACTGCTCCAAGTTCCAAATCATGGGTCGTATAATTTTTTTCATGAATCTTCAACTACCTAGACGCATATGCTATCACTTTACCTCTCTACATCAACACGCAGCCTAGTCCTAACCCGGACGTATTACAATACATTTTGGGATTAAAAGACTTTTTGAAGCTGTTTAGAAGTTACTGCTGCTAAGGTTAGAGTTACTGCTGCTAAGCATAACTTAGTGCTGTTAGTGATATTAGTGAAAAATATGCTAAGTAGTTAGTACTGTCAGTTACTACTGCTAGTATATATTACTACTGCTAATGGAAGTTAAGACTGCTCAGAGACTTAGAAGAAATACTACTAAGTAGTTAATACTACTAGTATATGTTAGTACTGCTTGAGTAAAGTTACAACTGTTAGCATAAAGTTAGTAGTGCTAGTGTAACTTGGTATTGCTGATGAAGAATGAAGAAAATATTCTAAGTAGTAACTACTGCTTGTACACAGTTAGTGCTGCTGGAATAAAAGTTAATGCTGCTGGTTACAACTGCTGAAAGATTACAACTGCTAGAAGAATTTCTACTGTCAGAAGGATAAAGATGAAGATTGTTTATCAAGATTGCTTACGGGATAAGTATGATATATTTTTGTAAAAGATACGTATAAGTTATTTGTTTAGAAGATCATGATAACTTAGGAAAATATTGTAAGCCTGTTAGGATTCCTTGGTGTATAAAAAGAGGTCCTAGGGTATATAGTTTGATGTACCAAAATTCATATACATTCATACGTTTTGATATATAGATTCAAGGTTGTAAACCCTAGTACTACAAAGAGTACTCGTATTATTGATAATAATAATATTGGAGCTTTGTTTAGTAAATTGTTTGTTATTATTGTTTCATTGAAATTCTTCTTAGTATCATTGACTAGATTCCGCATAGTCTTTGATATTCATAATCAAAGTTTCTGTCATAGTTGTTTTGAATTTATTCAATACAACTTAAGCTTATACAAGCTAAGCAATATCTATTCAAGTGGGATCAACAATACATAATAAAGTCTTCCGGTCCATCGGGGAGAGCTAGAATAGGCGCATTACACAACTTATCCTTCAAAGTTTGAAATGTCAATTCTTGTTCCTCACCCCAATCAAAAGTCTTACACTTCTAAGTCAAGATATTAAGAGACTTAGCTATCTTATAAAAGTTCTAAATGAACCTATAGTAATATCCAGCCAATCCTAAGAACGAACGAACCTCAGTCGGAGTTCTAGGGGCTTCCCAATTCTTAACGGCTTCAATCTTACTAGGGTCTACATGAATCCTATTACCATTTATCACATGCCCAAGAAACTACACTTCTCTTAGCCAGAATTCACACTTAGAAAACTTAACATACAGTTTCTCCTTCTTGAGCAGTTCCAACACTAACCTTAAGTGTTCTACATGCTCCTCCTGAGTCTTAGAGTAGATTAAAATATCGTCTATAAATACTATCACAAACTTATCAAGATAAGGCCTACAAACTTTGTTCATCAAATCCATGAATACCGTTGGTGCGTTAGTCAGACTAAAGGGCATTACTGTGAACTCGAAATGTCCATAACGAGTTCTAAACACAGTCTTTGGAATGTCATCCTCATGCACTCTCAGCTGATGGTATCCGGACCTAAGATCTATCTTTGAGAAAAACTACGACCCTTGCAGTTGGTCAAATAGATCATCAATCCTAGGAAGCAGATAACGATTCGTAACAGTCAACTTGTTCAATTCTCTATAGTCAATACACATCCTAAAATACCATCCTTCTTTTTCACACACAATACTGGTGCTCCCCAAGGCGATAAGTTTGGTCGAATGAAACCTTTGTCCTGGAGTTCCTTGAGTTGACCCGACAACTCCTCCAATTCAAAAGGTGCCAAACGATAGGGAGACTTTGCAATCGGTACAGCTCTAGGGATTAACTCAATCCAGAACTCAATTTCTGGGAGAGGTGGCAATCCTGATAAATCACACCCCGTAAATTTCAGGTCAATTTTTTAAACTTTTCCGATCATTAATTTTGACTTTTATACGTTACGTTTGAATATGGTAGTTTACCGAGAAGTTAACCCGCGTAAATCTGAAAAACATCATCGGACGCGTTCCGACTTCGGATTTTGACTAGTCTAGATATTATATGCATTATTTTATCTTTTTTAAGTGTTTCATAGTTTACAATCACTTTCGATACTTATTTTTACGTTTTAGCGTATAATTTACGTTTTTCGCGTTTTTGATCAAACGGAACCCCGAAAACCCAAAATCTTTTCGTGTAAAATTTAGTTATCGTTCATCTCGTGTTAATAAGTAAAAAATTTCGTTCATGCCCCCCCCCCCCTTGGACAAATTCGAATGCCTAAACCCCCAAACCAAAACACTTTGAATCCTAAATTAAATATAATAGCATCTTTTATAAAACTAGTGCATGTGATCTTACATATGCAAGATGGTGACACATGAGAGCGTCATTCTCATGCACACTTACCATGATAACCCCTTCATGTGACCTCTTCCACTATTGTAAGAGTTTGACTTGTACATTGACCAACTAATGCACCTAGAATGAACCATGATCCAAAAATTTGAACCCCTTGGTCCTTGTGGTTGTGTTCGGCCGAGCAAGGCACACACACACTTTTGTGTGTGTTAGTCACTTGATACTACAAACCAAGAAAACCCTAAACTATCTCTTGTCCTATAAATACCTCACTATAACACACACTATGTCATACTTCATTTCTTAGCCTCATCAAAATTTCTCATATTTCTCTTCTTCCCTCTCCTTGCTCACGGCAACAAACACCCTCTTTAAGGTTTCTATATCTTTGATTTCTTGCAAGATCCAAGTATACTAGGTTTATATTTAAGGTTATTTAGGGTGATTTCAAGTATTGGTTCATTGATTTAAGGGTTTAATTCAAGATCTATTGATGACGTCAAGTAACATTTATTTTATAGCATCATTTATCCTATGTTATAAACTCATTTTGTATAGTTATTGCAAAGAATTGTTACTTAATCGTTTATATTTAAGAATTGCAGTAATTATGGAGTACTTGGTGAATATTAGCAAAAGGCGCGCATTTTGGAGCTTAAATGAAGATATTTTGAAGATTACTATTCTGGAGACCAATATGTCGTATCCATCAAGGAAGATATGGCGTATCTGTGCCTGCACTCACCAAAGACCACAAAGGAAAGAAGATCAATACGCCTTATCCAGAAGAACTCAATACGCCGTATTTAAGATATAGTATGTGAATATTCTGGAAGATATCAAACGTGGTCCCTACTCTAAGAAACTCCAATACGCCGTATCCAATCCCTTGGATACGCCGTATCAAACCGACTTCCAAACCCTATAAATACAAAACTCAAAAACGAGTTTTGAGTATGCTAAATCATATTCTCGATACCTAAACCATAAAAGTTGATTTTCAGAGGAGAAAAAGAGCAGAAGAGGTCGAGCAACGCTATCAATTCCATAGGAGACATCGTGTAATTCCATATACTTTAGTAATCGTTCAGTTTTTGGTATCATTCGTTAACTCAGTTAGTTTACCTTGGCTAAATAATTGCTTTTGTATTTATTATGACATTTGAAGGCTAATACCTTCGGGTATTAGCCATTATTATGAAGATCTAAATGTCTAGTATTTGTTTATCTTGATTTCTTAATTTATCGTTGAATGCTTGTTTATGTTTATCAATTTATACTTGTTTACGCGCTTTTGTATGCGACCTATCATTCAACTGGATCTAGTGATATGGACCAAGTAATCTAGAGTCTGGGATAGCTCTCCATATAGTAATTTATACATCTAGAATCATAGTATCACAAATATTGTCCTGCTAAATCTGTGTCTAGGATACGCTTCGGGCTTAACTAGTTAATTGGATATTGCCAATGGTTTATTGATCGTGTTGACTAGAAGGTGAACCTAGATAATTCAACAAACAACGTTCTAATTCCATTAGATGGTTGGACAAGTGGACTACTAATGTATAAATCGCCATTAAGTGGTAAGTGGGTAAAGTCTCTATGAGCTAGGGTTTAACAAGATCACCATTGCTTTAATCCCTAAGATAGATTATAATCAGCAAATAAGGATGCTTTATGCGAATGCTTTAATTATGACAGAATTAATGTGTCTAGGTCTTAGGATGATGTAACGCCTAAGTCTTAAGAATGATATACCGCCTCGAGAGAAGAAATCATTGCACTTAATAAACAAACCAACTTTCTAATCGGATTAATAATGGTTAATACAGTTTTCTTATATTTGGCTTGACCGCTCTTTTATCTTTTGTTAATTTGCTTGCGTGGGTTAAAGTGCCTTGAATTGATTGTAGTCACCAACCAAACCATGCCAGTCTCTCAGGCTGAAAACCCTTTTTCCCGTTAGAATTAGAATTGGGAGTGACATAGGTTTAGAATAGAATAGAATTAACATAGATTAGATAACCAAGATATTAATTAAATTGATAGATTTAACCTCGCTTCAAGTGTTCGACACCCTACTTACCACGAAACTACTACCGATCGGGTACACTGCCCGTTAAAGTGTTGTTTTTGGTTTAGTCGGCAAAATATAAATTTAAAACTTGAATCATAAAAATATACACCACACAACGACACATCAAGTTTTTGGCGCCGTTGCCGGGGAGTGAAAATTAATCTTGATTTTTATTTGATATTTTGGTTTTTAACATTAGATTAGATCTAACCCTTAGGAGTAGTGTAATTTAGATTAGTGTATATTCTTGTATATTCTGTAAATTTTGTATATTTGTCTTTAATTGTTTGCTTGTATATATGTGTGTTTAATTGTTTGCGTATTTAATTGTTTTTCTCAATACACTGTTCTGGTCGATAACCTAATACGGCTTATCCACTCTCATTGGATACGGCGTATCTAAATAGGTTTATAATATTTACTTTATATATCCTTATAGATTGCTAACAAGTTGATGAATCGCGAGCGAACTCTAACAAAAACAACGCATTGGGAAGGGGGGGGGGGGGGGGGGGGGGATGAAAAAAAAAAAAACAAAATTGTTGATATGTGGGGAGGTGGGGGGGGTTTGGGGTGGGGTGTATTGGGGGTTTGGTGTGGGGGGAATAGAATATTATAGAATGAGATAGAGTTTATTATAGATTCTGAAGGGGAGTGGGGAGGGGGTTGGTGTGGGGTTTGTTATAGTTAGTGGGGTTTGAGATATTGGTTGTTTTTAGGGGGTTGAGTTGCGAATGGGGTTGGAGTGGAGTGAGTTAAGTGGGGAATAGAAGTTGAAGTTGTAGTTAGGTTTGGGGGAGTGGAAGTTGTTAGGGAATAGGGGGGGGTAGAGATTGATTTGAAAGCACGGTTAACCCATGCAACATAACTCAATCGTTTGGTTTTGTATCATCAAGTTAGCAAATTAGATTATAAGTAAATTGATAACCTATGGATTAAATTTTAAAAAATATGGATTTTTTATAGATTGGGAACTGATGACATTGTTATGGAGTGAAGTTCTTAAGCTTTAGTGTTGCAATCGAGTGGAAGTGTTTGTTAGGATAACGTATGTTCATATAAGAGCCGGCCTGCAATCTGGAGAGGGTTCGTGACACATTTGGTTTTAGTAATTTAATCGATAAGTAGTTTTGGAAGTGTTCATTAGGCATGGGATGATGGGAGTAAACTTTATGGCTCTTCGGTATTTACTGAAAGCTGTTGCAGAGAGAATGAGGGATAACAAAACAAGAGGATCTATCGTGTTTATGACCTCCATAGTTGACCTCGAAAAAGGGATATACCTAGGTGCAGGTGCATATGGTGCAACTTTGGGTGGGATTCATCATTTAGTCAGGGTAAGTAACATGAACTTTCGTTTCTGTTTAATCAATTTGCAAAAGTTTGACCGTATTATAAAGGACGGCCATTTTACATCTCATTTTCAGTAGGGATAGCACCCGTGGATAATGGGTACGGGTATTTTAAATCCGTCACCTACCCACATGGATTTTTTCTCACCCACCACCCACCCGTCACCCACTAGTGAGTATAACTTTTTACTCATGCACATGCCCGCAGGTACCCATCGCCCGTGGGTTAGTGAAAATGCAACAAAATTACAAAACAATGATATGGAAACTAACAACAAAACTACGTTACAAGACACCATATTATATTTTTCAAATACTGAGTTCACAAAATACTTAAAATACGTGTCTGAAACTAGCAAATTAAATGTCATTACACCAAATCACATGTCTAAACTGAAATGTATCATGTATATATCTTTGAAGAGTTGGGTAATTATCAAATATATACCAACTCACAAATATTTAAGTAGTATCATAAATTTTACTCCAACACAAATGAGTTTACGGGTACACGCAAGGTTATTTAGGCGGGTAGACCCGTGGGTATTTTAGATGGGTACACCCATGATGGGTATACATTACCCGTCACCCACCGATGGGTACAATTTTTCACCCATGGGTGAAAATTGATGGCATTACCCACCCATTTACATGCGAGTACCCGCGGCCATCCCTAATTTTCAGGTCCCTTTTACTTGTCACGAATAGACATGAAGTTGAGACTTGGGTCAATGAGCAATAAGTCTGGGTCAATGACGTGGTTGACTCCTAAATATCGGGTCCAGAAAAAAAGTGTGTTGTGTCTTTTTATGCAAGAGGCGGCAGAATAGGCAAAGTTTGCTAATGGGTCCAAAAGGGTTAAGTTGTAAATGTAATCCTACTTTGAAATTTTTTTTGAACAAAATTGTTTGTAAGTGTACATAATTTGTAGTTTGGTACATTGTCTTGATTAACTCAGCTGGCATTTTGGATCATGAAGAAAGAACGTTGGTGGGAAAGTGCTTGGTTTTTTCAACTAAATATCAAGATTTTTTTTGATATAACGCTATTTTAGGCCAAGGCTTGAAAGAGATTATGTCTCCAGGACGGACTGAGTTTTGTTAAAGGATTTGAAGTTGTCATGTTGAAGACATTTTTCATATCATAGGTTCCAAATCTTTTGCCATGATCCTTTTTTGTTTCGAGTCAACTTGGGCTGTAAGTTTAGTCAACTTGGGCTGCTGTTTAGAGTTAGAATGCACGGGAGCTTCATAAACTAACAAAATTAAACTCGATCCCTGCTAGCGCCCCTGATTTGCTATCTAAACATTCTATAGAATCTTGAATTTGGGTAAGAGTACATTTTTGCAAATAAATATTTAAGAGCCAAAGTTTATTACAACAACAACAATATCAAATCTCGTCACGGCAAGGTAAGGTACGAACCAAAGTTTGTTTGCTATTAGAAGTGCAAACTTTTATTGAAGCTCGAATTGGACATGTAAATACATTTGTAACAGCAGTGAGGAAGTTAACACCCAAGGAGCTTGATTCACACAGAAATAAATAGCGGATTCTTTATAATGATGTTGAAGCCACAGTTTCCCATTAGATCAATTTGTTTCTGCTGCTTTTATATCTATAGCTGATTCTGAAAAACAGTGCTAATAAAAATGTATGAGCTAAGGTAACAAAGATTTTGGTTCGATCTTTCGAGTGTTCTCTTGATCATTTTATAAACAGATGAATGTTGGGTTTATCTATTGATTTTTGAATTTGGATAAAAGAAGCCCCTGGATTTTTAAGAAATGAATGGTCATTCTTGATTTCTGTCATGCTTGCTTTTATACTCATACATTGTTCTTCTTTGATCAAAGGTAAACTAACACTATGTGACACTTGATTTCTGTCATGCTTGCTTTTATACTCATACATTGTGCATTGATGTTAGATCAAAGCTCCAGTAATCATGGATTAAACAAGAAATGGAGACACATCAAAGTTTAGTCAAAGAACATGGTGAAGAGCACGGTGCTACACTACCACGGGTCGTAATATCAGCCGTGCTACATGCTCCTTTATTATCTAATATGGAACCGAGAATGTTAAAAAAATTGGTTCACAACAAAATAAGGGGAAAATGTTGTTGAGATTTTACATCTATTTAACCATTAAATATATCACGAGTACGCAACGGATAGATTAACACGTATAGAATATGTAATTAACAAATGGATCAAGAACGCGTACCTTTTAGCAATTAATAAATACACCGTCTTGAATATACGCGTGTGTATAATAAATAATACAACGCGAAAATCGCCCAAGTTACCAAAGTAGATAACCTCTATGGTGTGCACACACTACACGTCACTGAGATACGCTAGCATGCTAGTCCTTCCATCACGAATAAAACAACCGAATACGATGTTCTTGTTTTGTACTTGTCGTCACATGAACGAATCCCATAAAGGAATTAATAAGAGTCGATCACTATAAACATGAAGGGAAAAAGGTATTATGCAAATACCATGTACATGCATAGACTTTTCATGCATACAGTATACATGCGTATGATTTACATATCTTATGATATGTGAAGATTCATTACTTCTACCTATTAACAATTAATATTGTTATTATAGAAGCAATGATCTGGACTAACTTAACCATGAAAGGAATCGTACATTTATTGTTTGTCGTAAGGATAGTGGTGATATGCGTTTTTTATTAATGCCCAAAAGGGTTCATTATATAGCCCCAATAACTTGGTTTTCCAAGTCATAAAACAAAACCCCTCTTCAAGGTTTCAAAATCGACACTCGAGCCACTCCTTCTTTCCATGTTCGACAAACAACTCACTGGTTTTGGTTTCGTGGAAACATATTAATATAATTAATATACAATATATTAATTACTTTAATAAACGTATCCTCTGTGTAAACGCATGTGCCCCCATAGGCTCATATATTTTTGGCCGTATATTTATTTATGATATGGACATATCCCAACAGCTCCCACTTGGACATGTCACAAATAAATATAACAACATTGTAAGCGAGATCTTGATGAGGTTATATCACATCTGATCTTGATGGGGTTATTCTTTTAAATTTAGAAGAGGTCTAAGATATTAGATTTTTTCATTCTACATAAGCATGAAACACATTTCCACTATGGTTAATAAAATGACAGATCTCTTCATCTTTTCTTAAACTTTTTTATAAATCATCATAGTGAATGATTACTATTATTATTGAGTTGTAAGTTTCTAACAATCATACTTTGTAATTTTACTATAAGGGTACCCGCATTATGTGGTAGCGGGTATCCAGTGACTATTTTTGTGCCGAGAAAATATTTTTTATTTTAAACATTTCTTATTTAGCATGTCTCATATATTTTATAAAGTAGTAGATATATGTTTTTAAAAAGTAGAATGTTTCATTTATTAATAGCGTTAATGGTTAGTATTTTTATTTTTCGAAATTTAGCATTAAATTTATGGTTATAAGTTTAGTGCGTTTTTCTCTTAAACAATTCCGTTAAAATATATCATTATTGAAGATGGTTACTATATGGTTTAAATGAGTTGTTACATATGTTTGAAATGACACTTAAATTTTCAAATTTTACATTAATTTCCTATTTTTTCTTTTATAAATGTTTATTGTCTTAAAAATTTTAAAACTTCCTTTTATTGAAAGTCTCAAATGCTTTATAATGTAGTATAGATATGTAATAATAATGTAGATGCAATAGTTAGAGTTTAGTTAGAGCACTCCTAGAAAAAATCATTAGCAACAATTATTTAACAAAAATAGAAAAATCGTTGCTAAATTGTGCATTTAGCATCTAATTTTAGCAAGGAAATTGTTAATAACGTACAAAAATATAGTTGGTATTTCTGCAAATGACCATAAATATTTGTTGCTAATTTAGTAACCATTAAGCAATTTTGTTGCATTCTTATATTAGCATCGGTCGAATTAGCATCAACTAGTGTTGGAAACAATGAGAATGCAACAAAAGTTAACATTGTGTAAACAATCTAAGGTGTGTGACATCAGGTGTTGGAAACAATCATTTTTTACAACTTTCAAAAGTGTAAAGCATTTTTATTCTTTAATGTATAATGCAACTAAGCTCTCAGTTGAGCATAACTAGTCCACATGGTCATCATCAAAGATGAAATCGTGCCATGACTATTATTGAGTGTCATCTCAATTAAACTAGCATCCGTGTATACAAACAACACCATGCTTTTTTCTAAAATCTATAAACACTGAATACTCTATTAATAATGTTTGGCACCTCGTGAACTCCAAATTCATTGGTTTATTCTAATTGCACAATAAATTTTTGTAATATATATCCTTAGATTTCTTAATACTATGGAAAAATCCATAATCTAGGAATGAATTCCCAAATCCAAACATATTCTATTAAAATATTCAATTAAATGATTATCTAATAACTTTCGATTAAATATCAATGTTGTCAAATCATCTTGCGTTTATGTATGATACAACTATTTCTCTACACAAGATATGTATCCATTGATCTTTCAAAAGATATGTATCCATTGAGACTTTCTAAATGGTATGTCATGTTGTGTTAGACTTGTATACCACATATGTTTATAGCAATAAACATATATTTTAAGGTTGTATGTTTTGTTTCCTTAATCTTTCAAGTGAAGGAAAACTAAACATAATACTCGTATTAGCTTCTAGGAATACTAGGAGTTATCTGAATTATAATTAAATTTAAATCAAGCAAGTGATTTATTTAACAATAAACTTAAGTTTCCTCTCCTAGATTCTTGCAATGATTCATACTTGAATTTTTGCCGTTTGTACACTTCATAAAGATTATATGAATTCATAAACTCTTTTGATTACTCACTGTGCTCACAATAGTAATCATCCAAGGAAGAGTTTTTAAATTCTATTGCAATTTTTCATCTATATGAACACTAGTATGACAAACAACCATCTTTATATAATTAATGTGCATAGAAAGAATATATAATCACAATCTATTGTTTGAGTATGATTAAAATCCTATCATAATGCGTGCACTAAATATGTGTACAACATTGTCCTTATGAGTTCGACGCAAAGAAACAAACCACTTAGGTTTTCTACTCTTTGAAGAAAATCATTTTAACTTCACAGTCTAACTGTTTAGTTAAAGATCAATCAAGTTCCAAAATCGATTATCTTTGTGGACAACATCTTAACATTTATAGTTTGAGTCATTTACCAAATTCAAGATTCAACAATGCATCTTTATGGTTAACAGGTTCACCATGATCCTGTGACTCATATTCCTCAACATTGATATAACATAGGAGTATTTGCATAGAGTAAGGATCCTCTAAAGTTTATTTGAAATTTAGAGGTAAAGTTTCCTCACAAATATAACAACGGGGTCTACTGCGGGACCAAATTTTATTTATCTTTGTGAGGAAACTTTACCTCTAAAATTCAAATGAACTTTAAAGGATCCTTACTCATTTGCATATGTTGCATAAAATTTAAGTTGTTGATAATGACATATTTTCTAGTAGCGGAGAAAATTAAATATATGCATTATGCCTTCGGAAAGCAAATTAATATGCACATTTACATCTAAATATATATGCGCTTTGCATGAACTCGTGAATTGAAGTCCTAAAGAAACTTATTTCAGAACTTATTTTTGAGATATTTGAGAATGTTATTATACATACTCCTAATCCCCATTACGTGTGGCGACAAAATAGCATGTGTTTCACTCTTGGGCTCCCTTAAGCCTGACTCATGCGACCCAATTGATCTATAGTTACACTACGTGAAAATATGTTGCTAATATATATTCCAAAACCATCTCCCTTCATCTAAAAACACACATATGTTAAAAAAAACAAATCTAAAAACACACATACTATCACTCGCTTTTTTCCTGCTTCTTTAACTATATACACATTCAAATGATCCATTCACCAGTCCTCTCCAAAAAAAACACGTCTGTGTGAGTGGGATTTCAGTATCACGGTTGATTGATTCTTCAATCTCACCTAAGATGTAACACCCCCAAATTGGGTCGCAGCGGAATAAGGGTCTGGGGCGTGTTACTTCTCAGATCAATAACACAAGATAATATAAGAACTACCAAAAAGTCGTTTAAAACTGATACATTGGATTTAATAAAGTATGTGTTACAAAAGCCCGAAGCTTTACTTGTTTACTTGTTATTATTACAAAGATTTCCAGCCTATAACAGATACACAAAATGTAATGCGACTAAATCTTTAATGCATGACTTCATAATATAACCACTAATGTATCCTTCGTACCTCGTGCTTAATGACCTCCTAAAAAGCATTGCATTTAAAAACGTCAACATAAAGTTGGTGAATTTCATAGGTTTATGTAAATGTGTGTGCAGGACCGCAAGACTTTCCCAGTGATAATGCAACAGATGCAGACATCACAAAATTCAATTACGTATGCCTAAGCTCATGACACCGAAACTCGACATAAATGAATACAATATATAAATATTGCCTACATTGCCCGTGATGATGTTCAACCCGTAACATCCAGCATCCGACATGATATACGTTCGTTTCCAGTGATAGCTAGTCACCCGAACGGGGAGGTCAATCCCAAATAGATCTATCTATAATCACTCGCGCTCACATTC